>JAXLNO010001593.1:0-17298 GCA_038087875.1 Malacoraja senta | reverse complement strand
CCAAATTCAACGCTAACTCCATCCACAAGTTTTCAGGTGACACCAATGTACTGGGCTGCACTAGACAATTGCCTAACCGCCAGTGACCTTGGTAGAACAAAGAACTGCAGATGCTGGTTTATACCAAAGATAGACACAAAGTACTGGAGTAACTCACTGGGTCAATGGTTGCAGGTGTGTGACTATGAGAAGGCAACAGGTGTCTCAGAGCAACCTGTAAACTGAACACTAGTCATCCTGTTACGGCAACATTCACTAAACCTTGCTCACCTGGCCTTGTCTTTCTCCTGTGGCAGCCAGCTGCTGCCTCTGCTCCTCAGCCAGAAGGCTCATGATAAATCTACAAAGGATGCCTCTTGCACTTTCCACCACCCACCCCCACCCACTGACTTTTCCCAATACACAGCCGACAGAGCAGTGGGCCTGCCCCTCATCTCTAATCCCAAAACAATTAGAAACATAGCAAATAGGTGCAGGAGTAGGCCATTCGGCCCTTCGAGCCGTTTAATATCACCATGGCTGCTCATCCAAAATCAGTACCCCGTTCCTGCTTTCTCTCCATATCCCTTGATTCCGTTGGCACTAAGAGCTTGGCCGTTAGCCCTAAGAATTGGGCAAGAATTTTCTGTGGGACACGGTAGGATTGTTAAACTAATCATTTCCAAGCAAGGCTCACTCATGAATGTATGAAATGTAATTTAATTTGTAAACAACACCGCTAACCTTGGACTCTTGTGTAGTTTACAAAGATATGATCATCTTGTTGACATGTGTTGACTTTCTGATCAGATTGAGATTTGGAGTCTCATGGGCCTGTCCCACTTACGCAACTTTTTCGGTGACTTGCCGGCACCCGTCATAGGTCGTGGTAGGTCACAGAAAATGTTCAATGTTGAAAACCCAGCGGCGACTAGAAATAGGTACGACTCTTTGGGTAACTACTCACGACCATACAGGCTTCACCCTGCGACATGTCGCCTGTATGGTCGTGAGTAGTCTCCTCAGTCACCCAAAGAGTCGTCGCATCTTTCTGGATGCCACTGAATTTTCAACATATTGAACATTTTCAGCGACCTGCAACGACCAATGACGGGTGCCGGCAGTCGCCGAAAAAGTCACGTAAGTGGGACAGGCCCATCAGAAGATGGTCAGTACAATTTCCTAAAGACTTTTTCTTAAGCTATAATTGATCCTGAAAGCTCAGTTGAATTTTTGGGCCACATCCAAGTCACAGCTCATCCTTTCCCTTTAAAATATCAATTTCTGAAATGAATAAAAGCAAACTATTTGAGTCCACCACCACATCAACACACACAGAAACATAACATTCAACACTAATTTGTATCAACCATTGATGATGGCCTGACTCTGTTCACCAAAATCAAACCTGAATTAACTGATTACAAATCAAATAGTGGCAAAAGCAAACTGCAGCTTATGCCTATCCACATATTGCTGCTGATTTTGGCAGTAGTGTTGAGATAAGAAACAAACTGCAAAGTCAAGGAGTCACTAAATCACTGCAATAGGCAACGTTGGATGGGTTGAGCTGGCCTTAATGTCAATCATTGTCACATTGACAAGTTGGAAGATTAGAATGGGACCATTCGGCCCATCAAGTCCACTCCGCCATTCAATCATGGCTGATCTCTGCCTCCTCACCCCATTTTCCTATCTTCTCCCCATAACCCTCGACACCCGTTCTATTCAAGAATTTGTCTATCTCTGCCTTAAAAATATCCACTGACTTGGCCTCCACAGCCCTCTGTGGCAATGAGTTCCACAGATTAATTACCTCTGACTAAAGAAGTTCCTGCTCACCTCCTTTCTAAAAGAGTGTAAAGACTCGATATCGAGACATCGTTACTTTACTAACTTTATTCATACTGGACATTATACATTGCACTAGCTGTACGTGGTCTGTCACAGGAACTAGAGGGCGATCTGTGGGGTGTGGAGGTTGTAGTTATACTTGTGATATGGGGAGTGGTTAGTGGGTGTGAGGTCACTATGTTAAAGGCACATGCATATCTCATCTACATCCTTCCTCCCCGAAACGACAGGCAAATACAAAGGTGACATGGCGACCACGGCTCATGCGCTAGGATAGCTAGGCAACATCGCCATAGCGGTCAGGCGGTTTGACCAGACGTCCCGCCCGGGTTCGCGTCTCGCCATCCACCCTTCCTGGAGGAGGAAGAGGCACCAGCGGGGACAGACGAACCTGAAAGGGAGAAACGGGATGAACCGGAAGAGATCGCGGCACCGAACCGGAGGGGATGCGGGGCCGGGACCGGGAGAGCGCGGGGAGGAGTGCGAGGACTAGTCGGAGTGTGTTGGAGCGGAGGGGGCGAAGGAGGAGCAGAGCGAGGCATGCAGGGAATCACGGGCAGGGCAACGGCCGGACGCGAAACAGGCAGCGGGGGAGCAAAGGGATCGGCGGGAGGAGGACGCGGCTCGTGGACGAGCCGAAGGTGCTGGCGAGACCGTCGGTAAATGGTCCCAGCGTAGTCGACGAAATAGGACCTGGGCGACCCCGCAGAGCCGACGACAGTAGCGAGCTTGGAGTGACCGGGAGTGGTCTGCATACGGACTACTTGACCGGGGAAGAGGGGCGGCAGCGGGTGGCAGGACCTGTCATGGGACCGCTTTTGGACGTCTTGCCTGAAGGCAATCCGTTTCTGAACCGCCGCAGGTGGAAGGACCGAGGGTATGAGGGAGCGCTGGGCCACAGGGAGCGGGAGCCTGGTAGCGCGAGACAGGAGCCGCTGAGCAGGTGAACCCATGGCAGGGTCGCGAGAGATGTTCCGAAGGCTGAGGAGGGCCAGGTGGAAGTCGGAGTTAATGCCACCACACTGTTCCAACAAGTGCTTAGCACTGCGGACCGCGCGCTCGGCCAAACCGTTGCTTTGCGGGTACTCCGGGCTGCTTGTGAAATGGCGAAAGTTCCATCTGGAAGCGAACGCTTTAAACTCGGAGCTCGTGAACTGGCTGCCATTGTCCGACTGCAGGCTTGCCGGGGGGCCAAAAGTGCTAAAGTGAGGGTCCAACCTGTCGATGACGGCCGAAGAGGTCACGGAAGGCAGCCGGTCAACCGCAAACCAGCTGGAGTAGAAGTCAACGAGTACCAGGAAATGTTTGCCCCGCCACTCGAAAATGTCTGTGGCGAGCGCCATCCAGGGCAGTCCGGGCGCGGGCTGCTGTAGATGCGGCTGACGCTGCTGATGGGGGCGCGGCTGTTGCAGGTGGAACACGATGAGACCCTCTCCCGGATGTACTTTGCCATATCCGGCCAATAGAACTGTGCCTTGCGAGAGACAAAGTGGCTTCGGCCCCAGTGTGACCGCGGTGTGCGACCTGAAAATAGTGGTCGTGCAGCGCCGCGGGCACGACCACTTTGTGACCCTTCACCACCACGCCGTCGTGCAATACGAGCTCGTCCCGAATCAGGAAGTAGGGCACGGCTCCAGCCGGCAGTGCCGAGCGACGGTCAGGCCAGCCCTGCCGGATGACGGCAGACAGCTGTTGCAGGGCAGGGTCGTTGGTAGTGTGTTCAACCAGGGATTTCATCTGTGGCGAGGGGACGAAGTTCAATCGTAGTACTAGTAACTCGGACGTTTCGTATTGGTGGCGAGCAGTGGACGTCAGCGGGGCGCGAGACAACGTGTCGGCTACGAACATGTCCTTCCCTTTACGATAAACCACCGTGAACGTGAAACGCTGGAGCTGCAGCAGCATGCGCTGCAGACGTGATGAGGCCACATGGATCGGTTTGTTGAGGATGGTAACAAGTGGTTGATGGTCAGTTTCAATGGTGAAAGTGTTGCCCACGATGTAGTCCCGGAATTTGGAGCAGGCAAACAGCACGGCCAGTAGCTCCTTCTCAATCTGCGCGTAGTGCTGTTCGGTGGCGGTCATGGTGCGGGACGCGAATGAGACAGGCATCTGCAGGCCGTCATGGACCTGGAGGCAGGCGGCACCGAGTCCGAATTGAGAGGCGTCGCAGGTGAGGACAATGGGATGCCGCAGGTCAAAGAACTTGAGCGTGGGTGTGCTGATCAGTTTAGACTTAAGAATGTCAAATGCCTTCTGATGATTGGGTAACCAAAGCCAGGAAGTGTCCTTTTTGATCAGATCCCTCAGGGGAGCGCTGAGCTCGCTTAGGTCGGGGATGAACTTCCCCAGGTAGTTTACCAAGCCGAGAAAGCGTTGCAGGCCTGCCACGTTAGTAGGAGGAGGCATCCCTGAGATGGCAGTCGTTTTCTGCGGGTCAGGCTTCAGTCCCTCAGCGGTGAATACGTGTCCAACATAGGTGACCTCCGAGACGCGGAATCGGCACTTCTTGGGGTTCAGTTTCAAGTTGATTTGCCTGGCCCGGTCCAGGATCAGGCGGAGGTTGACATCGTGTTCGGCAACATCCTTACCGTAAACGAGGATGTCGTCAACAATTACGGCGCAAGGCAGATCTGAAAACAACTGTTCCATGGTTCGCTGGAATACCTCGCTGGCAGAGTTGATTCCGAAGGGCATTCGGAGGAACCGAAACCTTCCGTAGGGGGTGGCGAAGGTTGTCAAAATGGACGACCGCTCGTCCAGTGGTATCTGCCAGAATGAACTCTTGGCATCGAGGACCGAAAAGACCGTTGCTGGACCAACCCGTGCAGCGACGTCTTCCACCGTTCTCATAGGGTAGTGAGGGCGCCGAATGGCCAGGTTGAGGTCTCTGGGGTTGATGCAGATGCGTATCTCACTCATGTCCTTTTTAGCAGCAACAACCATGGAAGAGACCCAGCTGGTGGGCTCAACGACCGCCTTTAGGACGCCCATTTGTACCATACTGTGTAGGGTCGCCTCCACTTTGTCCCTCATGGCGAAGGAAATACGGTGAGGAGCATGGACCACAGGAACGATCTTATGGTCCACTTCAATCTTGTAGCTGCAGGGTAGTTTGCCTAGCTTATCATCAAAGCGGTCAGGATACTCGGCCAGCGGGTCCATAAGAGCCCGCACGTGGTGGATGTCCCGGTGGAAGGACACCAGTCCCATTTCCTGGCATGCCTGGATCCCCAGCAGGGGAACGCAACTTCGATTGAGGAGAAAGAAGGTGAGGGGCCGAGTGGCCTTCAGTATCTTACAGTGTAGTGTGGCCTTGCCCACAGGAGTAAGGATCTCCCCACCGTAGGCATGCAGGTTTGAGCTCTGAGAAAATATCTTCTCATTAGTCCTTATCTGGTTGAAAAGAGATGTTGACATAACATTGGTAACCGCCCCAGTGTCGATTTTGGCCGTGAAGGTCGAGTTGTTCACAGTGACTTGCACAGAAGGATCCGTTATCATAGCAGGTGCGTTCACCACGGTAAACAAGCTGGTTTCTGCCTGAGAGGAGTTGGATGTAGGAACAGAATGTTCATCGGAATAGTGCTGGGAGCTGAGATCATTATCCGACTGTAGAAGGTTGTTTAAATTTTGCCTTCGAGCAGCGACAGGCTTCCCACGGGAACGACAGGCTGCAGCAAAATGGTTCAACTTATTACAGGAGTTGCAGTACTTTCCCAGCGCAGGGCACACATTGAACTGATGAGATGTGAAGTTGCAATTAGGGCACCTTTGCTGGGTGTCTCCCCTTGTGGCACCACCGAACCCCGGGGCGCGTCCCCCTCGAGCAGCGAGCGACACCGGGGGTCGCGACTGGGGTGCGTTCATGGGATAGCTAGGAGTGCTGGCAAAGTTGATCGCCTGTTCAGCCGGCGGCGCCGCCGCGGAAACAGCGTCGGCTAAGCGAGTAGCGTGCATTGCATCGGCCAAGGTCAGATCCGGCTTGCGAAGTAGTTCGGACCTGAGCTTCTCATCACGGAGACCGTAAACCAGTAGGTCCCTGATGACATTATCGGGGGTCCACGTCTCGAGGCGGCAGCGCCTGCCCAGGTCCCGCAGCGCAATGACATAGTTCTCAGCCGATTCCCCAGGAAGCTGACGCCGCGCGAACAGTTTAAAACGTTCTAAAATGCAATTAGTAGGAATGTCACAAATAGCGTCAAACTTAGCCAACAGACATGCCGGGTCCCGAGCTGATTCTCCAGGAGCGTAGACGAAGAAGTCCGAGCGAGTCAAGGCGTTGGGACCAGCCAAGTTGAGAAGCAGCGAGGCTTTGAGAGCGTCGGTGGCGCCAGGATGGGCAATCGTGAAATAGTGTTCAAAGTCGCGTTTGAATATGTCCCATCGAAGGGCGATGTCGAAATCGAAAACGAGCGCATCGGGCTTACGGGCAGAAGAGGCCATAACAAAAACAGTTAGGGGGGGAAACAAAAAACTGGGTCAAAATTAAATGATAAACCGATAAACGGGAGGCGCAAGGTACGTTATTTGACACCATGTAAAGGGTTGATATCGAGACATCGTTACTTTACTATCTTTATTCATACTGGACATTATACATTGCACTAGCTGTACGTGGTCTGTCACAGGAACTAGAGGGCGATCTGTGGGTGTGGAGGTTGTAGTTATACTTGTGATATGGGGAGTGGTTAGTGGGTGTGAGGTCACTATGTTAAAGGCACATGCATATCTCATCTACACCATCTAAACCCCTCCAGATCACTCTAAACCCCTATACACTCGTCTAAAACCCTCTAAACACCGGCACACCCCTCTAAACCTCTGTAAACCCCTGTAACCCCCTATAAATACCTATAAACCCCTCTAAACCACTCCACTCTTAACCCCTCTAAACCCTTCTAAACCCCTCTAAACACCTGTAAACCCCTGAAACCCCTGTAAACCATTCTAAACCCCGCTAAACCACTGTAAACCTCTAAACCTCTCTAAACACATGTAAACCCCTGTAAACCCCTCAAACCCCCGGTAAACTCATCGAAACCCCTCTAAACCCGTGTAAACCCCTCTAAACACCTCTATCCACACTCTCACTATCGACGGCACCACTGTCTCCCCATCTCCTCAGGCACGCAACCGTGGCGTGATCCTTGACTCAACCCTCTCCCTTGAGCCTCACATCCGCCATGTTGTCAAAACATCATTTATTCACCTCCGCAACATTGCAGAAATCAGATCCTCTCTCACACCCCCCGCTGCTGAAAGACTCATCCATGCCTTCATCTCCTCCCGACTGGACTACTGTAACTCTCTTCTTTTCGGAATCAATTCCAGCAGCATCAACCGACTGGTCCAAAATGCAGCCGCTCGACCCACCCATTACCCACACCAAATCCTGGCACCACATCACCCCAGTTCTCAAAGAACTTCACTGGCTTCCCACTTCCCACCGGATCACCTACAAAATCCTGGTCCTCACCGACAAAGCCCTCAACAACCTGGCCCCCCCTTATCTCATTGACCTCCTCTCCCACTACCAACCCTCACGGTCCCTCGGATCCACATCAGCTGGTCTCCTCTCCACTCCAGAATCAAACCTCTGCACTTTTGGAGGCCGAGCCTTCTCCAGGGCAGCTCCCAGGCACTGGAATTCCCTCCCACAAATTCCGAAATTCTGAGTCCCTCACCATCTTCCAGTCCCGCCTCAAGACCCACCTCTTCACCTATGCATACCCTTAGTCCCATGTTCCTCTCCCCTCTGTCTTACTGCACTATTTTGTTTTGTTTATTCCTGACTCTCTATTGTAAAGCGACTTTGAGTCCTGAAAAGCGCTATATAAATAAAATCTATTATTACTATTATTATTAAACGCCTGTAACCCACTCCCACCTACACGCATGTAATCCACTCAAAACGCCCGTAAACACCTATAAACCCCTCTAAATCCATCTAACCCCCCTGTAAACACATGTAAACACCCTGTATACCCCACTAAACACCAGTAAATCGCTGTAATCCCCTCTAAACCCATATAAACCCCCTCTAAGCCCATCTAAACCCATGTAAACCCCAAGTACACCTCTAAAACCCTCTCCTCTAAACCCCTGTAACCCCCTCCAATCCTCTCTAAACACCTGTAAACACATGTAAAAGCCTGTAACCCCTTGTAAACCCCTATAAAGCCATGTAAACCCATGTAAACCCCTCTAAAACCCTCTAAACCGATTAAAACCTGAAACGCTCAAAACCACTTAATTTCTGGCTACCGTGCCGGAAATATGGCGACCTTGCCCGATTTGTGGCGACCTTGCCGGATTTATGACGACCTTGCCGGAAATATGGCGACCTTGTCGGGTTTATGGCGACCTTGCCGGAAATATGTAGACATTGTCGGATTTGTGGCGACCTTGCCGGATTTATGCCGACCTTTTCGGACTTGTGGCGACCTTGCCGGATTTGTGACGACCTTGCCGGAAATATGGCGACATTGTCGGATTTGTGGCGACCTTGCCGGAAATATGGCGACCTTGCCTGATTTGTGGCGACGTTCCCGGATTAATGGCGACCTTGCCGGAAAAATGGCGACCTTGCAGGATATGTGGCGACCAGGCCGGATTTTTGGCGACCTTTCCGGAAATATGGCGACCTTGCCGGATTTGTGGCGACCTTGCGGATTTATGGCGGCCTTGCCGCAAATATGGCGACCTTGCCGGATTTTTGGCGACCTTGATGGAAATTTGGCGACCTTCCCGGAAATATGGCGACCATGCCGGATTTGTGGCGACATTGCCGCATTTATGGCGACCTTGCCGTAAATATGGCGACCTTGCCGGAAATATGGCGACCATGCCGGATTTGTGGCGACCTTGCCAGATTTATGGCGACCTTGCCGCAAATATGGAGACCTTGCCGGATTTGTGGCGACCTTGCCGGATTTATGGCGACCTTGCCGGAATTATGGCGACCTTGCCGGATTTGTGGCGACCTTGCCGGATTTATGGCGACCTTGCCGGATTTGTGGCGACCATGCCGGAAATATGGCGACCTTGCCGGTTTTGTGGCGAACTTGCCGGATTTGTGGCGACCTTGCCGGATTTATGGCGACCTTGCCGGATTTGTGGCGACCATGCCGGAAATATGGCGACCTCGCGGGCTTTATGGCGCCCATGCCGGATTTGTGGCGACCTTGCCGGAAATATGGCGACCTTGCCGGATTTATGGCGACCTTGCCGAATTTGTGTCGACCTTGCCGGAAATATGGCGACCTCGCCGGATTTATGGCGACCTTGCCGGAAAAATGCCGACCTTGCCGGAAATATGGCGACCTCGCCGGATTTGTGGCGACCTTGCCGGATTTATGGCGACCTCGCCGGATTTATGGCGACCTTGCCGGATATATGCCGACCTTGCCGGAAATATGGCGACCTCGCCGGATTTATGGCGACCTCGCCGGATTTATTGCGACCTTGCCGGAAATATGGCGATCTCGCCGGATTTATGGCGGCCTCGCCGGATTTAGGACGACCTTCCCGGAAATGTGGCGACCTCGCCGGATTTATGGCGACCATGCCGGATTTATGGCGACCTTGCCCGAATTATGGCGACCTTGCCAGTTTTGTGGCGAACTTGCCGGATTTATGGCGACCTTTCCGGATTTGTGGCGATCTTGCCGGAAATATGGCGATCTAGCCGGATTTATGGCGATCTTGCCGGATTTGTGACGACCGTGCCGGAAATATGGCGACCTCGCCGGATTTATGGCGACCTTGCCGGATTTGTGGCAACCTTGCCGGAAATATGGCGACCTCGCCGGATTTGTGGGACCTTGTCGGATTTATGGCGACCGTGCCCGAAATATGGCGACCTTGATTTGTGGCGACCTTGCCGGATTTATGCCGACCTTGCCAGAAATATGGCGACCTAGCCGTATTTGAGGCGACCTTGCCAGACTTATGGCGACCTTGCCGGAAATATGGCGACCTTGCCGGATTTATGGCGACCTTGCCGAATTTGTGTCGACCTTGCCGGAAATATGGCGACCTCGCCGGATTTATGGCGACCTTGCCGGAAAAATGCCGACCTTGCCGGAAATATGGCGACCTCGCCGGATTTGTGGCGACCTTGCCGGATTTATGGCGACCTCGCCGGATTTATGGCGACCTTGCCGGATATATGCCGACCTTGCCGGAAATATGGCGACCTCGCCGGATTTATGGCGACCTCGCCGGATTTATTGCGACCTTGCCGGAAATATGGCGATCTCGCCGGATTTATGGCGGCCTCGCCGGATTTAGGACGACCTTCCCGGAAATGTGGCGACCTCGCCGGATTTATGGCGACCATGCCGGATTTATGGCGACCTTGCCCGAATTATGGCGACCTTGCCGGTTTTGTGGCGAACTTGCCGGATTTATGGCGACCTTTCCGGATTTGTGGCGATCTTGCCGGAAATATGGCGACCTCGCCGGATTTATGGCGATCTTGCCGGATTTGTGACGACCGTGCCGGAAATATGGCGACCTCGCCGGATTTATGGCGACCTTGCAGGATTTGTGGCAACCTTGCCGGAAATATGGCGACCTCGCCGGATTTGTGGGGACCTTGTCGGATTTATGGCGACCGTGCCCGAAATATGGCGACCTTGATTTGTGGCGACCTTGCCGGATTTATGGCGACCTTGCCCGAATTATGGCGACCTTGCCGGTTTTGTGGCGAACTTGCCGGATTTATTGCGACCTTTCCGGATTTGTGGCGACCTTGCCAGAAATATGGCGATCTCGCCGGATTTATGGCGATCTTGCCGGATTTGTGGCGACCGTGCCGGAAATATGGCGACCTCCCCGGATTTATGGCTACCTTGCCGGATTTGTGGCAACCTTGCCGGAAATATGGCGACTTCGCCGGATTTGTGGCGACCTTGTCGGATTTATGGCGACCTTGCCGGAAATATGGCGACCTTGATTTGTGGCGACCTTGCCTGATTTATGCCGACCTTGCCAGAAATATGGCGACCTAGCCGTGTTTGAGGCGACCTTGCCGGACTTATGGCGACCTTGCCGGAAATATGGCGATCTCGCCGGATTTATGGCGGCCTCGCCGGATTTAGGACGACCTTGCCTGAAATGTGGCGACCTCGCCGGATTTATGGCGATCATGCCGGATTTATGGCGACCTTGCCCGAATTATGGCGACCTTGCCGGTTTGTGGCGAACTTGCCGGATTTATGGCGACCTTTCCGGATTTGTGGCGACCTTGCCGGAAATATGGCGACCTCGCCGGATTTATGGCGATCTTGCCGGATTTGTGGCGACCGTGCCGGAAACATGGCGACCTCGCCGGATTTATGGCGACCTTGCCCGATTTGTGGCAACTTTGCCGGAAATATGGCGACCTCGCCGGATTTGTGGCGACCTTGTCGGATTTATGGCGACCTTGCCGGAAATATGGCGACTTTGATTTGTGGCGACCTTGCCGGATTTATGCCGACCTTGCCAGAAATATGGCGACCTAGCCTATTTGAGGCGACTTTGCCGGACTTATGGCGACCTTGCCGGAAATATGGCGACCTCGCCGGATTTGTGGCGACCTTGCCGGATTTATGGCGACCTTGCCGGAAATATGGCTACCTCGCCGGATTTGTGGCGACCTTGCCGGATTTGTGGCGACCTTGCCGGAAATATGGCGACTTTGCCGGATTTGTGGCGACCATGCCGGATTTATGGAGACCTTGCTGGAAATACGTCGACCTTGCCTGATTTGTGGCGACCTTACGGGATTTATGACGACCTCGCCGGAAATATGGCGACCTTGCCGGATTTGTGGCGACCTTGCCGGATTAATGGGGACCTTGCTGGAAATATGTCGACCTTGCCGGATTTGTGGCGACCTTGCGGGATTTATGGCGACATTGCTGGAAAAATGGCGACCTTGCCGGATTTGTGGCGACTTTGCCTGATTTATGGCGACCTTGCCGGAAATATGGCGTCCTCGCCGGATTTGTTGCGACCTTGCCGGATTTACGGCGACCTTGCCGGAAATATGGCGACCTTGCCGGATTTGTGGCGAACTTGCCGGAAATGTGGCGACCTTGCCGGATTTATGGCGACCTTGCCGGATTTGTGGCGACTTTGCCGGAAATATGGCGACCTCACCGGATTTATGGCGACCTTGCCGGATATATGGCGACCTTGCCGGAAATATGGCGACCTCGCCGAATTTGTGGCGAACTTGCCGGAAATATGGCGACCTTGCCGGAAATATGGAGACCTCGCCGGATTTATGGCGACCTTGCCGGAAATATGGCGACCTCGCCGGTGTTATGGCGACCTTGGCGGAAATATGGCGACCTTGCTGGACTTCTGGCGAACTTGCCGGATTTATGGCGACCTTGCCGGATTTGTGGCGTCCTTGCCGGAAATATGGCGACCTTGCGGATTTGTGGCGACATTGCCGGATTTATGGCGACCTTGCCGGAAATATGGCGACCTTGCCAGATTTGTGGCGACCTTGCCGGATTTATGGCGACCATGTCGGAAATATGGCGACCTTGCCGGATTTGTGGCGATCTTGCCGGATGTATGGCGACCTTGCCGGAAATATGGCGACCTTGCCGGATTTCTGGCGACCTTGCCGGATTTATGGCGACCTTGCCGGATTTGTGGCGACCTTCCAGGAAATATGGCGACCTCGCCGGATTTATGGCGACCTTGCCGGATATATAGCGACCTTGCTGGAAATATGGCGACCTCGCCGGATTTATGGCGTCCTTGCCGGAAATATGGCAACATCGCCGGATTTATGGCGACCTTGCCGGAAATATGGCGACCTCGCCGCATTTATGGCGACCTTGCCGGAAATATGGCGACCTTGCCGGAAATATGGCCATGCCTGGTTTGTGGCGACCTTGCCGGATTTATGGCTACTATGACGGAATTATGGCGACCTTTCCGTATTTGTGGCGACATTGCCTGAAATATGGCGACTTCTTCGGATTTATGGCGACCTTGCAGGGTTTGTGGCGAAGCCGGAAATATGGCGACCTCGCCGGATTTATGACGACCTTGCCGGATTTGTGGCGACCTTGCCGGAAATATGGCGACCTCGCCGGATATATGGCGACCTTGCCAGAAATATGACGAGCTTGCCGGAAATATGTCGACCTCGCCGGATTTATGGCGATCATGCCGGATTTATGGCGACCTTGCCGTAAATATGGCGACCTTGCCGGATTTGTGCCGACCTTGCCGGATTTATGGTGACCTTAGCCGGAAATATGGCGACCTTGCCGGATTTGTGGCGACCTTGCCGGATTTATGGCGACATTGTCGAAAATATGTCGACCTTGCCGGGTTTGTGGCGACCTTGCCGGATATATGGCGATCTTGCCGGAAATATGGCGACGTTGCCGGATTTCTGACGACCTTGCCGGATTTATGGCGACCTTGCCGGATTTATGGCTACCTTTCCGGATTTGTGGCGACCTTGCCGGAAATATGGCGACATCGTAGGATTTATGGCGACCTTGCCAGACTTGTGGCGACCTTGCCGGAAATATGGCGACATCGCCGCATTTATGGCGACCTTGCCGGATTTATGGCGACCTTGCCGGAAATATGGCGTCCTCGCCGGATTTGTGGCGACCTTCCCGGATTTATGCCGACCATGCCGGAAATATGGCGACCTCGCCGGATTTGTGGCGACCTTGCCGGATTTATGGCGACCTTGCCTGAAATATGGCTACTTCGCCGGATTTATGGCGACCTTGCGGGATTTATGGCGACCTTGCCGGAAATATGGCGACATTGTCGGGTTTGTGGCGACCTTGCCGGATTTATGCCGACCTTGCCGGATTTGTGGCGACCTTGCCAGATTTATGCCTACTTTGCCGGATTTATGGCGACCTTGCCGTAAATATGGCGACCTTGCCGGATTTGTGGCGGCCTTGCCGGATTTATGGCGACCTTGTCGAAAATATGGCGACCTTGCCGGGTTTGTGGCGACCTTGCCGGATATATGGCGATCTTGCCGGAAATATGGCGACGTTGCCGGATTTCTGACGTCCTTGCCGGATTTATGGCGACCTTGCCGGATTTATGGCGACCTTTCCGGATTTGTGGCGACCTTGCCGGAAATATGGCGACGTTGCCGGATTTGTGACGACCATGCCGGATTTATGGCGACCTTGCCGGATTTATGGATACCTTTCCGGATTTGTGGCGACCTTGCCGGAAATATGGCGACATCGTAGGATTTATGGCGACCTTGCCAGACTTGTGGCGACCTTGCCGGAAATATGGCGACCTCGCCGCATTTATGGCGACCTTGCCGGATTTATGGCGACCTTGCCGGAAATATGGCGTCCTCGCCGGATTTGTGGCGACCTTGCCGGATTTATGCCGACCATGCCGGAAATATGGCGACCTCGCCGGATTTGTGGCGACCTTGCCGGATTTATGGCGACCTTGCCTGAAATATGGCTACTTCGCCGGATTTATGGCGACCTTGCGGGATTTATGGCGACCTTGTCGGAAATATGGCGACATTGTCGGGTTTGTGGCGACCTTGCCGGATTTATGCAGACCTTGCCGGATTTGTGGCGACCTTGCCGGATTTATGACGACCTTGCCTGAAATATGGCGACATTGTCGGATTTCTGGCGACCATGCAGGAAATCTGGCGACCTTGCCAGATTTGTGGCGACGTTCCCGGATTTATGGCGACCTTGTCGGAAATATGGCGACATTGTCGGGTTTGTGGCGACCTTGCCCGATTTATGCCGACTTTGCCGGATTTATGGCGACCTTGCCTTAAATATGGCGACCTTGCCGGATTTGTGGCGACCTTGCCTGATTTATGGCGACCTTGACGAAAATATGGCCAACTTGCCGGGTTGGTGGCGACCTTGCCGGATATATGGCGATCTTGCCGGAAATATGGCGACGTTGCCGGATTTGTGACGACCTTGCCGGATTTATGGCGACCTTGCCGGATTTATGGCGACCTTTCCGGATTTGTGGCGACCTTGCCGGAAATATGGCGACATCGTAGGATTTATGGCGACCTTGCCAGACTTGTGGCGACCTTGGCGGAAATATGGCGTCCTCGCCGCATTTATGGCGATCTCGCCGCATTTACGGCGACCTTGCCGGATTTATGGCGACCTTGCCGGAAATATGGCGTCCTCGCCGGATTTGTGGCGACCTTGCCGGATTTATGCCGACCATGCCGGAAATATGGCGACCTCGCCGTATTTGTGGCGACCTTGACGGATTTATGGCGACCTTGCCTGAAATATGGCTACCGCCGGATTTGTGGCGACCTTGCGGGAAATATGGCGACATTGTCGGGTTTGTGGCGACCTTGCCGGATTGATGCCGACCTTGCCGGATTTGTGGCGACCTTGCCGGATTTATGACGACCTTGCCGGAAATATGGCGACATTGTCGGATTTCTGGCGACCATGCCGGAAATATGGCGACCTTGCCAGATTTGTGGCGACGTTCCAGGATTTATGGCGACCTTGTCGGAAATATGGCGACATTGTCGGGTTTGTGGCGACCTTGCCGGATTTCATAGAATCATAGAATCATAGAAAGTAGGTGCGAGAGCAGACCACCAGGTCCATCGAGCCCGCACCGCCATTCGCTCATGGCTGAACACCAAACAAACAAACACCCCCACCCACAAACAGTAGACACAAGACACAGAACACAAGACACTACCCTCCCCTTTATAGCGCTATCACCCCTCTCCACCCCAAGAACCGAGTGATCTCCTGGGGGAGGCAAAAAACCGGATAAAAACCCAGGTCCAATTCGGGAAAAAAAATCCGGGAAATTCCTCTCCGACCCCAATCCAGGCGATCGACACTTGTCCAGGAGATCGCTCAGGTCTTACTATACTAACCCTACCTAGGTCCATATCCCTGCCCTCTCCCCGTAGCCCCTTATCCCCTTGGCAGCTAAAAAACCATCTATTTTAGACAAATATATTTAATGTTTCTGCTTCCACTGCTCCCTGGGGCAGTGAATTCCATAAATTAACCACCCTCTGGGTGAAGAAGTTCTTCCTCATCTCAGTTTTAAAAGAGCCCCCCCTTAGTCTACAACTATGTCCCCTAGTTCTAGTTTCCCCGATCATTGGGAACATCCTCGGTGCATCCACCCGATCAAGGCCCCTCACGATCTTATATGTTTCAATGAGATCGCCTCTCATTCTTCTAAACTCCAAAGAGTAGAGTTCCAGCCTACTTAACCTTTCCTCATATGTCAATCCCCTCATTGCAGGAATTAATCTTGTAAACCTTCGCTGCACTGCCTCCAGGGCCAGTACATCCTTTCTTAAGTATGGACCCCAGAACTGTACACAGTATTCCAAATGTGGTCTCACTAATACTGTGTACAGCTGCAGCAAGACCTCCGTGTTTTTATACTCAATCCCCCTAGCAATAAAGGCCAAAACTCCATTGGCCTTCCTGATAGCTTGCTGCACCTGCATACTAACTTTTAGTGATCATGTACTACTACCCCTAGATCCCTTTGCGTTACATTACAGCGCAGCTCCTCCTCATTTAGAAAATAACTTGCCCTATCATTTTTTTTCCCAAAGTGTATGACTTCACATTTATTAGTATTAAATTTCATCTGCCAAGTTGTTGCCCACTCACCTAGCTTATCTATATCCTTTTGCAGACTCTTCCTATCCTCCTCATCCCCTACTTTTCTTCCCATTTTTGTATCGTCCGCAAATTTTGATATATTACACTTGGTTCCCTCCTCCAAATCATTTATATAAATTGTGAACAACTGGGGTCCCAGCACCGACCCTTGCGGAACCCCGCTAGTTACCGGTTGCCATCCCGAATATGAACCATTTATCCCCACTCTCTGCTTCCTATTTGTTTGCCAATCCTCTACCCATGCTAAAATATTACCCCCAATCCCATAATTTTTTATTTTTAGCAATAGTCTCTTATGTGGCACCTTGTCAAAAGCCTTTTGGAAGTCCAAGTATACCACATCCACCGGTTCCCCTTTATCCACCCGGGTTGTTACTTCCTCAAAGAATTCGAGCAGATTTGTTAAACAGGACTTCCCCTTCACAAAACCATGCTGGTTCTGTCCGATGAAGTCATGTCTATCCAAGTGCCCCGTTAGTGTTTCTTTAATAATTGTCTCTAACATTTTACCCACCACCGATGTTAGACTAACCGGTCTATAGTTACCCGCCGCCTGTTTACTTCCTTTTTTAAATATAGGTGTTACATTGGCCAATTTCCAATCCACTGGGACCGTTCCTGCCTCCAGGGAGTTTTGGAAAATTATCACCAATGCATCCACAATCCCCACCGCTATCTCCCTCAAAACCCTTGGATGTAATCCATCAGGCCCAGGGGATTTATCCTCCTTCAGTCTCATTAATTTCCCTAATACCACCTCCTTGGTGATCTTAATAGTATTTAGCTC
>JAXLNO010001592.1:0-36697 GCA_038087875.1 Malacoraja senta | reverse complement strand
CCTGACTCCGCTATCTTTAAGAGCCCTATCTAACTCTCTCTCGAAAGTATCCAGAGAACCGGCCTCCACCATCCTCTGAGGCAGAGAATTCCACAGACTCACAACTCTCCCGTGAGAAAAAGTGTTTCCCCGTCTGCGTTCTAAATGGCACACCTCTTATTCTTAAACTGTGGCCCCTGGTTCTGGACTCCCCCAACATCGGGAACATGTTTCCTGCCTCTAGCGTGTCCAAACCCTTAACAATCTTATATGTTTCAATAAGATACCCTCTCATCCTTCTAAACTCCAGTGTACAAGCCCAGCCGCTCCATTCTCTCAGCATATGACAGTCCCGCCATCCCGGAAATTAACCTTGTAAACCTATGCTGCACTCCCTCAATAGCAAGAAGGTACTTCCTCAAATTAGGGGACCAAAACTGCCTGTCTGTATATGGAGTTTCCTCCCACACTCCAAAGGCGTATAGGTTTGTGGGTTAATTGGCTTGGTATGAGTGTAAAATTGTCCCTAGTGTGTAGGATAGTGTGAGCGTGCGGGGATTGCTGGTCGGTGCAGACTCGGTGGGCCGAAGGGCCTGTTTCTGCGCTGTATCTCTAAACTAAATCCTTTGATGTTTTCATTTACGTGTAGATTCACAGACCAGCCCCTTTGTTGCAGTGGAGATTTGCAGAGTCGGTCGGTGTTCAGATATGGTTTCAGCCGCGGATTCGACCCCAGGCCTCGGATCAATGCTGTTTACTTTGTGCTGGGTGGTGACGAATTATCGCAGGGAGCCAGACCACTCTGAGCCCCGCTGAATATGCATGAGAATTTCGACAAACCCAGCGACGACCTCTGTGACCCCCTGATCCCCTTGAGTGCCGACAACGCAATGGAAGATGCACGTCTCCATGCTCTGGGGAATTAATTTGGAGAAGAGGGTTCTTGTCCATCTGTGTTGCCATATCTGTTACTTCCTGGGCTCAATTCAATCTGGTCTGGTTCAGTTTAGTTCAGAGATACAGCACGGAAACAGGCCCTTCGGCCCACCGAGTCCGTTCTGACCAGCTATCCCCACACACACTAATGGGCCTGTCCCACTGTACGAGGTAATTCAAGAGCGGCTCGTAACGCCAACGGCCGGTACTCGGGAAATGCGGTACGCTCGTGAAGATTTTTCAACATGTTGAAAAACGTCCACGAGAGCCCCGAGTACCTACGAGCGGCTATTACCATAATTCTCCGAGTTCGAATCAGGGGAAACTCGGGGAGAACTCTTGAATTAGTTCGTACAGTGGGACAGCCCCTTGTACAATTTTACCGAGCCAATTAACGTACAAACCTGTACGTCTTTGGAGTGTGGGAGGAAACCGGAGCACCCGGGGAAAACCCACGCAGGTCACGGGAGAAGGTACAAACTCCGTACTGACAGCGCTCGTAGTCAGGATCGAACGTGAATGAGTTCCCCACCACATCAGATCACAGCTCCCTCCAAGACCACGTGAATGGCAGAAGGTTGCGGACGCAGCCCGGACCATCACACAAACCAACCTCCCTTCCATCGACCCCATCCACACTTCAAGCTGCCTCGGCAAGTTACTAGTTCTATGTTATCCCACTTTCACATCCGGGGGGGGGGGGGGCAATTTACAGAAGCCAAGCAACCCAGAAATCCACAAGTCTGGGATGTGGGAGGAAACTGGAGGAGCCGGCGGAAACCCGCGCAGTCACAGGAAGAACGTGCAAACTCCACACACACAGGCACCAACACCCATAGTCAGGATCGTACCCGGGTCTCCAGCAGTGTGAGACAGCGACTCCACCCACCCTACTCGGACATCGTCCTTTGGTGATCCACATTGTGCCTAATGTGGGAGAACGTACAAACTCCGTACAGACAGCACCCGTAGTCAGGATCGAACCGGGATCTCTGGCTTGTGAGGCAGCAACTCTACCGCTGCGCCAACGTGCCCCCCCCCCCCCTAGATTAGATTAATAGAATTATTGACAGCAAAGGAAATATGGTTAAAAACAGCTTACATTCTTGGTAAAGTATAAATATGTTTATTCCAAGAAAAAGTCGGTATAAAGTCACAGAGACTGCACTGCAGTGACCATCTGTGCTCAGCTGAAGCATGGTACAGATACACAGGGTGATGTAATGAGACTTAGAGCGATTCTCCCCAGTGGAACCAAGCCGTGGGTGCCTGGAACTCACTGCCAGGGGTGCTGGTGGAGGCAGATATGATAGTGGTATTTAAGAGGCTTTTAGACAGGTGGCGGTGTGGGCAGGTTGGGCCGAAGGGCCTGTTTCCACGTTGTGTCACGCCATGACTCGTCATATGCTGAGAGAATGGAGCAGCTGGGCTTGTACACTCTGGAGTTTAGAAGAATGAGAGGGGATCTCATTGAAACATATAAGATTGTTAAGGGTTTGGACATGCTAGAGGCAGGAAACATGTTCCCGATGTTGGGGGAGTCCAGAACCAGGGGCCACAGTTTAAGAATAAGGAGTAAGCCATTTAGAACGGAGACGAGGAAACACTTTTTCTCACAGAGAGTGGTGAGTCTGTGGAATTCTCTGCCTCAGAGGGCGGTGGAGGCAGGTTCTCTGGATGCTTTCAAGAGAGAGCTAGATAGGGCTCTTAAAAACAGCGGAGTCAGGGGATATGGGGAGGAGGCAGGAACGGGGTACTGATTGGGGATGATCAGCCATGATCACATTGAATGGTGGTGCTGGCTCGAAGGGCCGAATGGCCTACTCCCGCACCTATTGTCTATTGACTCTATCCATGTGCCTGTCTAAAAGCCTCTAAAATGCCACTATAGTATCTGGTATCAATGAATGAATTATTGGCCAAGTATTCACATACAAGGAATTTGCCTTGGTGCTCCGCCCGCAAGTGAAAACGAAATACAGTGGCAGTTAGGAATGACACATAAAACATTAAACATTAATAATAAAACATTATTGATTAAACATGTGAATTAAATAAAATACCAGAGCAAAAGGAGGCTACAGATTTTTGGTTATGAGTAGAGCAACTACTCGTGGGGAAAAAAAGCTGTTTTATGTCTGGCCGTGGCAGCTTTGACAGTCCGGAGTCGCCTTCCAGAGGGAAGTGATTCAAAGAGTTTGTGGCCAGGGTGAGAGGGGTCAGAGATGATCTTACCCGCTCGCTTCCTGGCCCTTGCAGTGTACAGTTCGTCAATGGGGGGAAGGTTGCAGCCAATAACCTTCTCAGCTGATCGGAGGGGGGGGGGGGGGACCTCATTGAAACATACAGGATAGTAGTGAAAGGCTTGGATGGAATGGATGTGGAGAGGATGTTTCCACTGGTGGGAGAGTCCAGGACTAGAGATCATAGCCTCAGAATTAAAGGATGTTCCTTTAGGAAGGAGATGAGGAGGAATTTCTTTAGTCAGAGGCTGGTGAATCTGTGGAATTCTTTGCCACAGGCGGCTGTGGAGGCCCTTAGTGGAGATTTTTAAGGCAGAGATTGAGAGATTCTTAGGTACACAAAAATGCTGGAGAAACTCAGCGGGTGCAGCAGCATCTATGGAGCGAAGGAATTGAGAGATTCTTGATTAGCACAGCTGTCGTGGTTATGGGGAGAAGGCAGGAGAATGGGGTTGGGAGACAGAGATAGATCCGCCATGATTGAATGGCGGAGTAGACTTGATGGGCCGAGTGGCCTAATTCTGCTGCTATCACTCATGAGCTTATCATCAACGACCATGTAGAAAGCCAGACTCCTGTAGGAGTAGCCACACCATGTAAATGATCCTTTATTGGTAACTCTGCTGCCTTCTGTGGCTCATTGCCTGACCTCAGCCAGCCATTGATGCAAAGGCATCGTAGTTAGAGGCTGTGCTCGACGAACTAGGAATGGACTGACTACCAAAAGTAAAAAAGCGCCGTTATAATGACACTGGCAAGTCTAATGGTTCACCCACCAGCCAGGAACATGAACTGTTCAAGCTGCAAATATTCCACTGGAGACAGACACAAAAAGCTGGAGTAACTCAGCAGGGCGGGCAGCATCTCTGGAGGGAGATGTCCTATCAGGGACACATGACAAGAAACTATCTTGACTTGTCTTGAGAAGGAATCATGGCTGACGTTTCGGGTCCAGGCCCTTCTTCACACTGGTTAGGGATAAGGGAAACGAGAGGTATAGACGGTGGAGAGATATAGATGATGATGTAGAGAGATAAAGAACAATGAATGAAAGATATGCAAAATAGTAACGATGATAAAGGAAATGGGCCATTGTTAGCTGTTTGTTGGGTGAGAACGAGAAGCTGGTGCGACTTGGGTGGGGGAGGGATAGAGAGAGAGGGAGAGAATGCGGGGCTACCTGAAGTGAGAGTAATCAATATTCATACCACTGGCTGTAACGAAAAATGAGATGCTGCTCCTCCAATTTGTGTTTAGCCTCACTCTGACAATGGAGGAGACTTAGGACAGAAAGGTCTGTGTGGGAACGGGAAGGGGAATTTAAATGTTGAGCAACCGGGAGATCGGGTAGGTTCACGCGGACTGAGCGAAGGTGTTCAAAGGGGTGGCTCAAAGGGCCGAATGGCCGACTGCTGCACCTACTTTCGATGTGTGTATGATTGTCCGAAAGGCATCTCCACAGCATCAAGGCCACCGTCAGACGACCACTCCACGTCTGCATTAGCCGATTGCTGTCATAAACCCTCGTCCAGTGGAAATTGACTTTTTCGCCACCCTCAAGGCCACTCTCCCATCAGCGGTGCTGGCTCGAAGGGCCGAATTGCCTCCTCCTGCACCTGTTTTCTATGTTCAGCGAAACGATCGCCCAGTCGACGTTTGGTCTCGTCGCTTTTAACTGGAAGTATGCCTTGACTCACGACTTACTCATCTAGATGTGATCTATTAATCATTTGACTTTGGAGAATGAAGTTGCACTGAAACTTTCCCCCCCACTACAACTCATCAGTTCGAGCTTCCCAAAGACGTTCGGGTCTGCAGGTCAATTGGCCCCTGTGAATTGCCCCAAGTGTGGAAGGAGTGTGGATGAGTAAGTGGGATAACATAGAAACAAGGAACTGCAGATGCTGCTTTACAACAACAAATGACACAGAGTGCTGGAGTAACTCAGCGGGTCAGGCAGCATTCTGTGGAGAACATGGATAGGTGACGTTTCACAGAGTGCTGGAGTAACTCAGCGGGTCAGGCAGCATCTGTGGAGAACATGGATAGGTGACGCTTCGGTTCGGGACCCTTCAGTCTGAAAAAGGGTCCCAACCCGATCCAACTGCTGCTGTGGATGGGAACAGCACAGGGTGGGAACTCAGTGAGCCCGCAACCTCTATTTTTAATCAATTATTTACTAAATCAGTCTGAAGAAGTGTCTCGACCCGAAACGTCACCCATCCTTCTCTCCAGAGATGCTGCCTGTCCCGCTGAGTTACTCCAGCATTTTGTGTCCACCCCGTTCATACTAGTTATCCCACTTTCTCATTTACGCTCTACATACTAGGGGCTGTTTATCAAGGCGAATTAACCTACAAACCCACACGTCTTTGGGATGTGGGAAGCTACCAGGGCACCCAGGAGGAAACCCGTCTGAAGAAGGGTTTCGGCCCGAAACGTTGCTTATTTCCTTCGCTCCAGAGATGCTGCTGCACCCGCTGAGTTTCTCCAGCACGTTTGTCTACCCACGTGGGGATAACGTGCAAACTCCACCCAGGCAGCACCCGAGGTCAGGATCGAAGCGCGGTCTCTGACACTGCGAGGCAGCGGCTCTACCAGCTGCGCCTTTGTGATGCCTAAAAATGAACTAATTCTGCGGACATAACTTATCTCTCTCTGTGAATGAGTCGACAGTCCAGAATTGTTCAGGACGTCTCAGTGAGTCATTGACGTGAGAAATAGAGATATCAAGGCCAATTTTAACTTGCTGGCAGAAAGCCCGCAGGAATGAGTGGAATTTGTGTTTTAAACGTGACCGGATATTACTCTGCGCGGGTCGAGCAGGTCGCTAAACCAGCATTTCATTCAACCCAGTCAGTCTCCCGACAGAGACACAAAATGCTGGAGTAACTCTGCAGGTCAGACAGCATCTCTGGAGAAAAGGAATAGGCGAGACCCTTCTTCAGACCGAGAGTCAGAGGAAAGTCTCCCAACAGACTGGTTAGGTTAAGATCCTTACTACTCTTAAGAAACGCATACAGTGAGTTGAGTAGCAAGGAACTGCACATGCTGGTTTAGACCGAAGATAGACACACAATGTCCTGGGCCTCTTCCACTGTGACGCGCTTGACGTTTCCTTAATCGCCTGTTGCTTGCCCCAAGAAGCAGTGAATCGCTACATTCTGCCACCATTGTATATTAGTCACGGTTGCTAACGGTGTTTTTTATGGTGGCTTTCTGACAAACATCACAAGAGGAGTCATAGACTTGTCTTGGTCAAACCGCAGCTGTTACAATAGACAATAGACAATAGGTGCAGGAGTAGGCCATTCGGCCCTTCGAGCCAGCACCGCCATTCAATGTGATCATGGCTGATCATCCCCAATCAGTACCCCGTTCCTGCCTTCTCCCCATATCCCCTGACTCCGCTATTTTTAAGAGCCCTATCTAGCTCTCTCTTGAAAGCATCCAGAGAACCTGCCTCCACCGCCCTCTGAGGCAGAGAATTCCACAGACTCACCACTCTCTGTGAGAAAAAGTGTTTCCTCGTCTCCGTTCTAAATGTTGTATTCCGCTCATCAGTTGTATTACTGCTAGCAATGGCATTGCAGTCTTACCTCGTGACCTCCCAAGATGATTGTGTAAGAATAAGGGGTCGGCCATTTAGGACTGAGGTGAGGAAAAACTTTTTCACCCAGAGTGTTGTGAATCTGTGGAATTCTCTGCCACAGAAGGCAGTGGATGTTTTCAAGGGTTAGATATAGCTCTTAGGGCTAACGGAATCAAAGGACATGTGGAGAAAGCAGGAGCGGGGTACTGATTCTGGATGATCAACCATGATCATATTGAATGGCGATGCTGGCTCATAGGGCCGAATGGCCTACTCCTGCACCTATTTTCTATGATTGTCCAAAGGCATCTCCACAGCATCAAGGCCACCGTCAATCACTCCACATCTGCTTTAGCCGATTGCTGCCTTAAACGGTCGTTCATTAGAAATTGACTTTTTCGCCACTCCCATCATCTATAACTTGATCTGTCACTAATCCAACATCATGCCATAGCCCTACATATAGTTCCCAGATCGCAACATATTGATACCCAGCCTAGTTGGTGGAGAGACTGTTTTATAGCATCATGTCCCAAGTCCAATCCCACCCGCAGATGCTGTCTGTATGGGGTTTGCTCCCGTTTCACCCCACCCCCCCACCCCCAACAACGACTAAAAAGCTTGTAGGTCAATTGTCCATCTGTAAATTGCAGGGAGTGAATGAGAAAGTGGGAGAGTACAGAACTAGTGTGAAAGGGAGCTCGATGGACAGCATGGACTCGGTGCGCCAAAGGGTCCGTTTCCATGCTGTGCCGTCCATTCATCTCCATATCAGAACCCCACCTCTCTTTGCAATGAGACGCCACACCAGTGGTCATTTCAGAACACCAAGTTTTATTGAAGGAAGTTTTACAGGAGAATAGTAAGGCACAGAATTAGAATACAAATGAAAGGAAACAAACAGACATTAACTAGGATCTAATACTCTTCACCTTCCTCTTCACCTTCAGCACTATCAGCACCCACTTCTTCATAATCCTTCTCCAGAGCAGCCATATCCTCACGGGCCTCTGAGAACTCTCCTTCCTCCATACCCTCACCAACATACCAGTGAACAAAGGCACGCTTGGCGTACATCAGGTCAAACTTGTGGTCCAGGCGAGCCCAAGCCTCAGCAACAGCTGTGGTGTTGCTCAGCATACACACAGCTCGCTGCACCTTGGCCAGGTCACCTCCAGGAACCACAGTGGGAGGCTGGTAGTTGATGCCAACCTTGAAACCAGTTGGACACCAATCCACAAACTGAATGCTACGCTTGGTTTTAATGGTAGCAATTGCCGCATTGACATCTTTTGGCACCACATCACCACGATAAAGGAGGCAGCAGGCCATGTACTTGCCATGGCGTGGGTCACATTTGACCATCTGGTTGGCTGGCTCAAAGCAAGCATTGGTAATCTCTGCTACGGTGAGCTGTTCATGGTAGGCTTTCTCAGCGGAGATAACTGGGGCATATGTGGCCAAGGGGAAGTGGATACGGGGATATGGCACCAAGTTGGTCTGGAACTCAGTCAGATCAACGTTCAGGGCACCATCAAAACGGAGGGAGGCTGTGATGGAGGACACTATCTGGCTAATGAGACGGTTCAGGTTGGTGTAGGTTGGTCGGTCAATGTCAAGGTTTCTGCGGCAGATGTCATAGATGGCTTCATTGTCAACCATGAAAGCACAATCTGAGTGCTCCAAGGTGGTGTGGGTGGTCAGGATGGAATTGTAGGGCTCTACCACCGCTGTGGACACCTGGGGAGCTGGGTAGATGGAGAATTCAAGCTTGGATTTCTTGCCATAGTCAACGGACAGACGTTCCATCAGCAGGGAGGTAAACCCGGAGCCAGTGCCACCACCAAAGCTGTGGAAGACCAGGAAACCCTGGAGACCTGTGCATTGGTCAGCCTGTGGAACACAAACACAGTTAGTTAGTTACATCCAAATGCTTCGAGCTACAGACCAGATTCCAGATGTCCACCCAAATACTTACCAACTTGCGGATTCTGTCCAGAACTAGGTCAATAATCTCTTTGCCGATAGTGTAATGGCCACGGGCGTAGTTATTGGCAGCATCTTCTTTCCCAGTGATGAGCTGCTCAGGGTGGAAGAGCTGGCGGTAGGTACCAGTACGAACCTCATCTGAGAAAGAGCGAGGGCTTTCAGTTACATGGCCACACGTCATTAAATCAATGGGAGGGTGGAATGAGTGTGTGGGCACCTACCAATCACAGTTGGCTCCAGGTCCACAAACACAGCTCGGGGAACGTGCTTGCCAGCTCCCGTCTCACTGAAGAATGTGTTGTAGGAATCGTCTCCACCCCCGATGGTCTTGTCACTGGGCATCTGACCATTAGGCTGGATGCCATGTTCCAAGCAGTACAGCTCCCAGCAGGCATTGCCGATCTGGACACCAGCCTGGCCAACATGGATACTGATACACTCACGCTGTGGGGCAAGGGGACAAAATGCAGGCACGTCATAGGTCATGCAGGTCAAACATGGCCCACATAAAATAAAGAATGGGGAGCTAAATTAACATCCAATCGCCATCATTAACACAGCATTAATAGCTGCAAGATCACCCAACATATCACATGCTTGTAAACCAAATCTGTAAACTAACACCTACTTGCCGCTTCCTTTAATGGGGCACAAAAGCAAAATTCAATCCAATTGTTGTGGGACTGTCGGCAAGAAGTGAGATTCACAAAAGAAACTCGCTGCAGCTGAACCTTTGACCAAATGTAGCTGGAAACAAAAACAAAAGAAAAATTCTGCATGCAAATCGAGGTCACTTCTCATGATCTCATCAGTTGCCAAATCACAAGCCGGCTTACTAATTACATCATCCGTCCAGATAAAGGATTATACCCTCCGGGCGGGAACAAAAGGAGACGTCCGCTTTAAGCAAAAATTGGGCTGAACGAAGTACTGCATATGCTGGCATACAGAAGAAAGACTGGAAGGAAATGTTGGTGCAACTGGGCGGTCCAGGGAGCGTTCCTGGAGAGCATGGGGGATATTTCGGATCGGCGGGAGTGGTCGTGCTGCAGGTGTGCTCAGCGGGTCACGCAGCATCGATGGAGGGAACGGACAATGCGATATTTTGAGGTCGGGATCTTTCTTCGGTGGAAACAAAGAGGGTGGATTGCAATTAGTAACGATTTCACAGCCACTCGCCGCCCTTCAAATACTCTACACTTCAAGGCGGATGAAACTGACGGGGTGAAATTACACGATTCGCTTTAACCGGTCAAGGAGGGTGACATTACACGATTCGCTTTAAGGGGTTGGAGAGGGTGAAACTGACCGGGTGAAATTACACGTTGCACTCTAATAAGCGAGGGCGGCTGAAACTGACCGGGTGAAATTACACGATTCACTTTAACGAGCGCTCGCGACGGGTTTGGGCTTGAAACGGCGGCGCCGTTAAACAGCCGACTCAAGCCCCAACCGTCACCATCTCCAACACCCCGACTTCCTGGGCAGAGGCAGGGAGGGAGGCGATCCGCCTTTCCCCAAACCCCGCTTAGTATTTTTTTTAATCAATAAATTTCGTTCCATTCCCCCACCCCGTTTCCAAATTCCCATTCGCCCGTGACCCGCCCCGTTAATTTTCCGCCCGAATTGCGCCCAAGCCGTGGGAACCCGCTAGACGGAAATGGTGGGAAGAGATAGGCGGCAACTGGAGGGAAAAGAGGGCGGGATGGGGGCAAAAAGAGAAGCTTCACCCACTCGAGGGTCTGCAAAAGTGGAGATCGCTTTAGGGAGGGAAGGCGTCCGGCTACACATCTAATATACATACATGTATGAGACCGTTCAGAATTACATTGCCTCTTCGCCAGCCGGGCGGGGGGGGAAATGAGACTTACCATATTTCTTGATCTTTCAAACCTTTCTTGTCTTTTTGCTGAGAGGGGAAACGACTAAATGGCTTCTGCGCCACGGATAATACTATTCTTTTAAGTGTGAAACTTGGCCGATTCTGCTCTTACAAGCTGACGGCAAGGAGTCGCTGTAAGAGATCTCTGCCTCTTTCGCGCGGGTGCGGCCGCTTTAATACAGGCGGTGACGTACAGAGGGGCGGGGTCATCGATGGTGGGGTGGGATTAACGGCGGCTAATTGGCAGGTGCAGGAAGGAACTGCAGATGCTGCTTTGCTCCAAAGATAGAGTCATAGAGTCACACAGTGTGGAAACAGGCCCCTCAGCCCAACTTGCCCACACCGACCAACATAGAGTCACACAGCGTGGAAACATGCCCCTCAGCCCAACTTGCCCACACCGACCAACACGCCCCATCTCCACTAGTCCCACCTACCCACGTTTGGCCCATATCCCTCCAAACCTGTCCTATCCTGGATTGAACCGAAGATAGACACAGAATGCTGGAGTAATTCAGCGGGTCAGACAGCATCTCTGGAGAGGAATGGGTGACGTTTCAAGAAAAATAGGAGGTTCTGTTCCTCCAAATTGCATTGGGATTCACTCTAACGATGGAGGAGGGCCAGGACAGAAAGGTCAGTGTGGGAATGGGAGGGGGAGTTGAAGTGTTGGGACTGGGAGATCGCATAGGTGGGTGTTTGGCGGTTGACCTAACAGGCAGAGCATGGCACAATTGGCTATTTCCTCACATTTTAAACCAAAATGCCTCAAAAAGGAAATGTGGTTACCACGTGGAAAGCGGGTCTGTGAGGGCAGTACTCTCTCCCCGCTCAATGCATGCTGCTCAACTACAACATTAAGTAAGCACCATGATCCCCAAAACAGCTTTTTTTAAACTTCAGACAAAAGGGTGAGATTATTTCCAATACATCTTGCATCATCTTCAAAGCTGAGTGTTTTTTCAAAGTTAACACTTGAATTTATATCCTGCATCTGCAGACTTCCAAAAAAATTATTGGTGATAATGTGCAAACCGAACTTCCTTGCTTTTTGCTTTTCTACGGGTACCTTAGTTAGTAAACACACTTGGAGACTTTAGGGTTTAGGTCATTGTGAGTCCCAATCTCTCCAAAGTTTTGTGATATTTTCCTGAGAATATAGAACAGTACAGCACAGGAACAGGCCCTTCGGCCCATAATGTCTGTGCTGAACATGGTGCCAAGTTAAATTCATCTCCTCTACCAGCACGTGATCAATATCCCTTCATTTCCTGCATATACATGTATCTAAATGCCTCTTAAATGCCACTATCGTATCTGCCTCCACCACCCCTGGCAACGCGTTCCAGGCACCCACCACTCTCTGGGGGAAAAAAACCTTGCCCAGCAAATCTTCTTTAAACGTTGTTCGACCTATTGTATTTGAGTTTGACTTGATTGTATTTATGTATGGTACATCGGATCAGTTTGGAGCGGATGCAAAACGAAGTGTTTCACTGTACACGCGACAATAATAAACCTAAAGAGATGCCCTCTAGTCTTTGACATTACAACCCCTGAAGGAATGTGCAAACTCCACAAACGCGCACACAACATCCGAGGTCAGGATCAAACCCGGATCACTGGCGCTGTGAGCCAGTGGCTCTCCCAGCTGCTCCACTGCGGTGGTCTAAACAGAAGGGAAGACCGGCTGAACTTCATTGGCTGCGTAGAAAGGTACTGCAGATGCTGGTAAATGCTGAAGATAGACATAAAGTGCTGGAGCAACTCAGCGGGTCAGGCAGCCTCTCTGGAGATAATGATGGGTGACGTTTCGGGACGGGTCTGAAGAAGGGTCTCGACCCAAAACATCACCCGTTCTTTTTCTCCAGAGACGCTGCCTGTCCCGCTGAGTTACTCCAGCACTTTGTGTCTATTGTCATTGTTCCTTGGCTGGGAGGAGATCGCCCATGGTTTTCACTTGATCTCTCCAGTGACCAGCCCCTCCCCAGTAGCTAGAGAGTGGATGCTACGGTGGAATAGCCCTTTATAACCCACTTCCCTGTGCTTGTGGAGGGCAGACAGCGGACATTGAAGCGAGCTGTCACAGTGTCAGAGCCTGTCTGGACTGCAGCAAAGCTTGCTTGAAAGACGAGCTTGTGCGCAGTATAGACAGTGTTCCTTGGGAAAAGAGAACTGCATTTAAATCGATTCCTTCAGCAAATCATAATGCAATCCGCAGTGAGATTGCACCTCCATTCTTAAATTTATTAACTGAATTGTGGTTTTATTTTACATCTTAAAATGTTTTATGAGATTTTGAGAGTGATTTCAAAATGGCCTTGAGTTCCAGACGCAATCATTTGATGAAAATGAATGAGTCAAATCTCTCTATGACTCACGGAAACAGGCTATTCGGCCCATCGGGTCCATGCCCACCATCAACCACCCATTTTGCACTAACCCCACATTAATCCTATTTTATGGTCTCCACATTCCTATCAACACCCCCCACCTCTCCATGTTCTACCCCTCACCCACACACTAGAGGCAATTTACAGAGGCCAATTAACCTATCAGGATGGCAGAGTTGCAGCCTTCCAGCGCCAGAGGCCTGGGTTCGATCCTGACTACGGATGCTGTCTGTCCGGAGATTGTACATTCTCCATGTGATCGTGTGGGTTTTCTCCGGTTTCCTCCCACACTCCAAAGACGTAGACGTTTGTAGATTAATCGACTTCTGTAGATTGTAAATTGTCCCGAGTGTGTGGGCTGGTGCTAGTGTACTGGGCCAAAGGGCCTGTTTCTGCGCTGTCTAAAGTCTACCAGCCCTTGCGTCTTTGGGATGTGGGAGGAAACAGGAGCAGCCTGGGGGAAACCCACGCGGTCACAGGGAGAGCATGCAAACTCCACAAAGCCAAATTGCTGTCAGGATTGAAGCCGGGTCTCTGGCGCTGTGTGGCAGTGGCTCTACCAGCAGCACCACTGTGCTGACCACTGTAATACACTCTAATCCACTCCTTAACCATTACTAGCTGCAAGTTGCTACCTGAGTTGGTAAAAGCTTCATTTCATCATATGCTAATAACATAGGCAAAGAACACGGCATTCTTGTCAAAACAATAAAGGTGAGTAACTTCAATACCCTAATTGTCTTTGTGCTTTCCATTCAGTGTAGAAAGAAGGGATACATCAGTACGATTCAACCCAACAGTTCAAACGTAGAACAGCTTCATTACGAAGCTATTCAAGGTTGGCTTTAGTGCCAGTCGAGTGTGACAGCATCGCAAACTAATCTGAAATCTAACCTGGTGTTAGGGACAGCTTCATTTCTGCTGCCATTGGTATCGTATTGCATTCTCAAGGACCTGAGCAAAACTAGCTTTCTCGGCCTCATTACCAACAGCCAGAGCTGCCACCTGCAAAATACACATTGTTCAGCTTTAAATTGACAAGCTTATCAACCCTTATGATATATATTTTAGATTAGTTTAGAGAGATGGTCTGGAACCGCATACACCACGCGGACCATCAAACACCCCCTTCACACTAGTTCTATGTTATCCCACTTTTGCATCCACTCCCTATACACTAGAGGCAGTTTACAGAGGGCCAGTCAACCTACAAATCCGCAAGTCTTTGGGATTTTTTGTTTAGTTTAAAGGCACAGCATGGAAACAGGCCCTTCGGCCCACTGAGTCCACACCGACCGTCGATCACCCGTTCACATGTTATCGGACGTTCGCATCCACTCCCTACACACTGGGGGTAATTTACAGAGGGCCAATTAACCTGCAAACCTGCACGTGTTTGGGAAGTGGGAGGTAACCAGAGCACCCGGACGAAACCCACGCGGTCACCGGGAGATCGTGCAAACTGCAGACATACAGACAGCACCCGGGGTCAGGATTGAACCCAGGTCTCTGGCACTGTGAGGCAGCAGCTCTACCAGCTGCACCACTGTGTGCTGCCCAGAGATGAAGTTCCAGAAATGAAGAGTTGCAAGTCTGAAAAAGGGTGTCGATGGGCCTGTTTCCATGCTGTAAGACTCGAAAAGCTGAAAGGGCGATACGGTGGCGCAGTGGTAGAGTTGCTGCCTCACAGCGCCAGAGACCCGGGTTTGATCCTGACTATGGGTGCTGTCTGCACGGAGTTTGTACGTTCTCCCTGTGACCGCGTGGGTTTTCTCCGGGAGCTACAGTTTCCTCCCACACTCTAAAGACGTAAGGGTTTGTAGGTTAATTGGCTTCGATAAATATTGTAAATTGTCCCTAGTGTGTAGGATGGTGCTAGTGTACGGGGTGATCACTAGTCAGTGCGGACTCGGTGGGCTGAAGGGCCTGTTTCCACGCTGTATCTCTCAACTAAACTAAACTAAAAAGATGCAGAAAAATACAGGGGTATTAATATGAATAAATCAACATGAGGGAAATATAATTATATCTCAGTGAAGCATTCACTATGTTTTAATCGAGTTAAATGCCTGTTTTAGATTTTTCCTGCCTAAGTACAGGGTGCTTTCAGCAATTATCTTCCTGACGTCTAAAGAAAGGAAGTTGTACATTAACCACTTCTCTGACTGAGAAGCTCTTAGCAGTTTGTCTAGTTAATGTATCCTGAAATATTCATAGCGCAAATTGAAACGGAATGACACAGCACAAGATTTCGAACACATTCGAGGCCGGGTTCTGCAGGCGATAAGATTCATGGAAGTCGGGGGGGGGGGGGGAGGGGGTGGGGTGGGAAGTGAACAAAAGGGTTATCAAAATTCAGGCGTTTCAATGGCGCATTGTGGCGGGTTACTTATGGAATGTTGGTGAGCTCTCTTGCAGTCGAACAAAAGAGTCGGGCCTGCAGCTTTATCTGCGAGTGGGCAGACCGAGACTGACTCTGCAATGCGTGGAATGTGAGATATCGTCACTTATTGATTCCTGCCATATTCAGCAAAGCGACACCATGTAACAATGGAACTCAAGCGATTCACGGACACTGCGTTCACCCTTTTGAAAACGACCGCAGCGGAGATGACATGAAACGATGATTTTTGCTTTTCACAAATAAATTCACGATTCGTTCGTTAAACGCCAACACAAGGGATGTTTTACACCAGAGAATGTAGAAACAAGGAACTGCAGATGCTGGCTTATGAAAATAAAATGCACAAAGTACTGGAGTAACTCAGCAGGTCAGGCAGCATCTGTGGAGTAATTGGATAGGTGACATTTCAGGCCGGGACCCTTCTTCAGACTCATTCGAGCTAATTTGAAGGGTGTAGGAAGGAACTGCAGATGCTGCTTTAAACCGAAGATAGATTTAAAAAAAATGCTGGAGTAACTCAGCGGGACAGGCAGAATCTCTGGAGAAAAGGAATAGGTGACGTCTCAGGTTGAGATCCTTCTTCAGACTGAGATTCAGGGTAGAGGGAAACAAGGGATAAAGATGTTGATGCAGAGAGCTATAGAACAAATGAATGAAAGCTCTGCAACAATGTAACGATGATAAAGACTACACGTTGTGGAAGTCGGCAGGAGAAGCTGGCAATGTCCTAGATGGTGGCGCGAAATGGACAGACGGCGTTTTGGGTCGGGAACTTCTTCAGTGAATGGATAATTGTTAGTCTTTGCTCACCAGATTTTAGATGACAACGTCACCATGCTGGGACATGAAGATTTTTTATTTTTTTAAATTAGAAGTATTGTACAGTACAGTGATCTCAAACAAACATAAAATTATACATTTCTTGTACCACTTCTTATTTTAAACTTTAATAAGAAAAAGGATAGAAAGAGTTAGCAGAGATAGTAAGTGAGTGATTGAAAGAGTGGTCCAGGAACACCCATAGGGACCTAAACCACAAGAAAGAGTTAAACAAAAGAGAAAAACCAAAAGTAGGAAAAAGAAAAAAAAGTAAGATAAGATAAGACAAGATAAAAGGGATGTACCTACTTCATATCTTTACTCACCCCTCGCCAGGTCCTGAAACCAATCACGTTTTGTTGCACCCTATATTTGTAATAAGTCGATAAATGGAGACCAAATCTTTTGGAATTGGTCTGGTTTACCTGCTAAGAGGAATCTCATATCTTCTAGGTGTAACAGTTCCGACATATTAGAAATCCACATTTTTGTCGTGGGCGTGGGAGCGTTTTTCCAAAATTTCAGTATCAGTTTTTTTGCCGTTATTAAGCCATAATTAAGAAAGCTCCTTTGAAACGAAGTCAGCTCCAAACTGGCTTCGATTGTTCCAAAAATGATCAGTTCTGCATTCGGTTTCAGTTTTATTTTAAATAATTTCGTGAAAATTTCAAAGATTTCATTCCAAAATGTTTGAATTTTTAGACAAAAAACAAAAGAATGTGCTATATTTGCTTCTTGGGTTAGACATTTATCACAGATAGAAGAGACATTTGGGTAACATTTACTTATTTTAGCTTTTGAATAGTATAATCTATGTAAGATTTTGAATTGAATTAGAATGTGTCTTACGTTAATCGAGCATTTATGCACATATAACAGGTGTTTATCCCAACTCTCTTTCGAGATTTTTATAGCTTGTTCTTGTTCCCAATCTCTTCTAATCCTATCAGATGATGGTATTTCTATATTTAGGATGGTATTATACAGGTATGATATTAAATTAGTTGATTCCGCTTTTATATTCATAGCCATAGAGGGAGTGCAGAGAAGGTTCACCAGACTGATTCCTGGGATGTCAGGACTTTCATATGAAGAAAGACTGGATAGACTTGGCTTATACTCGCTAGAATTTAGGAAATTGAGAGGGGATCTTATAGAAACGTACAAAATTCTTATGGGGTTGGACAGGCTAGATGCAGGAAGATTGTTCCCGATGTTGGGGAAGTCCAGGACAAGGGGTCACAGCTTAAGGATAAGGGGGAAATCCCTTAAGACCGAGATGAGGAAAAACTTTTTCACACAGAGAGTGGTGAATCTCTGGAACTCTCTGCCACAGAGGGTAGTTGAGGCCAGTTCATTGGCTATATTTAAGAGGGAGTTAGATGTGGCCCTTGTGGCTAAGGGGATCAGGGGGTATGGAGAGAAGGCAGGTACGGGATACTGAGTTGGATGATCAACCATGATCATATTGAATGGCGGTGCTGGCTCGAAGGGCCGAATGGCCTACTCCTGCACCTATTTTCTATGTTTCTATGTATCTATGTCTTGTCTAATAGATCTGGAGACATATTTTGATGGGACATGAAGAATTCTGAGAGGAACCGACAGTCTTTTCTCACTGAGAAAAGGAGAAACGTCCTTTGTATTTGCTTTGGTTTGGTCTATTTATTGCCACGTGCACAGAGATGCAGTGAAAAGCTTGTTCGGCTTGTTATCCAGTTAAATCTGAAGAAGGGTCTCGACCCGAAACGTCGCCTATTCCTTCGCTCCATAGATGCTGCCTCACCCGCTGAGTTTCTCCAGCATTTTTGTCTACAGTCAAATCATACGGTACACAAGTACAATAGATGTCTGACGAAGGGTCTCGACCCGAAACATCACCCATTGCTTCTCTGCAGAGATGCTGCCTGTCCCGCTGAGTTACTCCACCATTTTGTGTCAATCTTCGGTGTAAACCAGTATCTGTAGTTCCTTTCTACACAGAACGCTAGGGTGCTAACCGAGGGCTTGGGGGATGGAGGAGGGGGATTCTGTGGGATTTTTTACTCTAATAAACTGTAAACTACTCAATTGTAACCATCTATTGTCTTTCCGCTGACGGGATAGCTCACAACAAAAGCTTTTCACTGTACCTCGGAACACGTGACAATAAACTAAACTGGGACGTTCAGTTATTGAGTGTATCGAAGGCTGAGGTGGATGGATTGAGGCAGAGAATCTGCCTCAACAGTGGAGCAGGCTTGATAGGCTCCAGCTTTTATTGCGTACGTTCTTTTATCATTCAAAGTTGCATTAAGCAGTGAGAATAAGAAGACTGGAGAGGTGCTGACACCTCTGCTTAGTTACTTGGTGGCAACAATGTAATAATTGGGGTGTTAACTTTGTGTGCTACATTGTAGAACAGGGGGAGGTGACGGGAAATCATCCCGGCTTCTCGCCTGCTTTAAATATCCACTGATCTGTGCTGGAAAGCAAGCGAGAAGCAGGCTGGGATCACAGCCAAGTGGGCAGCTGACACAATGTCATGAGCAAATGGTCAAGGCGGTAATCACATTAAAGTGTGAGTCAGTACCTTCGGGAAAGTAACTGAGAAACTTGAGCAAATTTGTTCTACTTAAAAAAGTGAATGTGGCGAAGCTTTTTCAAATTCCTGCCTGTGCAACTCCCAGCTGGTCGCAAGGAGCAGCTTTGGTTCCAAAGCAAACTGCCTTATCTCACCTCTCCAGAAGAAACTTTAGAGAACTGCCAAACATGTGTGGGGACCACAGGCAGTGGAGAATAACTAGGCATGATGTTCGGCACGGACATTGTGGGCCGAAGGGCCCATTCCTGTGCTGCACTGTTTTGCGTTCTAACTTGGCATCATGTTCAGCATGGGCATTGTGGGCCAAAGGGCCTATTCCTGTGCTGTACTGTTGTATGTTCTAACTTGGCATCATGTTCGGCACGGACATTGTGGGCCAAAGTTCTGTGCTGTACTGTACCGTTCTATATAAACAAGGAACTGCAGATGCTGGTTAATGACACTGAATGCTGGAGTAACTCAGCGGGTCAGGCAGCAACTGTGGAGAACATGGATAGGTGACGTTTCACAGAGTGCTGGAGTAACTCAGCGGGTCAGGCAGCATCTGTGGAGAACATGGATAGGTGACGTTTCACAGAGTGCTGGAGTAACTCAGCGGGTCAGGCAGCATCTGTGGAGAACATGGATAGGTGACGTTTCACAGTGCTGGAGTAACTCAGCGGGTCGGGCAGCATCTGTGGGGAACATCTATCTGACGTCACGTATCCATGTTCTCCTCATTCGGCTCTGCATTCAAGGCTTTGTGTTCCCCAATCTCACAGCATTTCTAACTGGATTCGCTTTTACGTTTGGTGGAGGGTCTGTTGCTGTGGGGTGATTTGTAACCACTTGATACAGCCCTCATCCATCACTCTGCTGGCTAGAAGCAGAGCCTGGTCTTTGTGTGATCAGAATATTTTGCTTCACACAAATGTGGCAACTGAGGAAAACAAGAGCGTAGCAAATAGGTTCCATTGTTCATTGCAGACAGTGGGGCCACTGAAACGTAACAGGGAACAGCCTGATCCACTGCTTGCAAACTGCAGAGTCATGGTGCTCTCCACTATCCCATAAGGCTCAGTTGCGACTGAAAGTCAGATACAATAGACAACAGACAATAGGTGCAGGAGTAGGCCATTCGGCCCCTCGAGCCAGCACCACCATTCAATGTGATCATGGCTGATCATCCCCAATCAGTACCCCCTTCTTGCCTTCTCACCATATCCCCTGACTCCGCTATCTTTACTCTCTCTTGAAAGCATCCCTCCACTGCCTTCTGAGGCAGAGAATTCCACAGATCCACAACTCTCTGGGTGAAAACGTTTTCCCTCATCTCCGTTCTAAATGGCCTACCCCTTATTCTTAAACTGTGGCCCCTGGTTCTGGACTCTCCCAACATCGGGAACATGTTTCCTGCCTCTAGAGTGTCCAATCTCTTAATAATCTTATATGTTTCAATAAGATCCCCTCTAATCCTTCTGAACTCCAGAGTGTACAAGCCCAGCCGCTCCATTCTATCAACATATGACAGTCCCGACATCCCTGGAATTAATCTCGTGAACCTAAGCTGCACTTCCTCAATAGCAAGAATGTCCTTCCTCAAATTTGGAGGCTAAAACTACACACAATACCCCAGGTGTGGCCTCATTAGGGCCCTGTACAACTGCAGAAGGACCTCTTTGCTCCTATACTCAATTCCTCTTGTTATGAAGGCCAACATGCCACTAGCTTTCTTCACTGCCTGCTGTACCTGCATGCTTACTTTCAGTGACTGATGAACAAGGACCCCCAGATTTCATTGTACTTCCCCTTTTCCCAATTTGACATCATTCAGATAATAATCTGCCTTCCTGTTTTTGCCACCAAACCTCACATTTATCCACATTAAACTGCATCTGCCATGCATCTGCCCACACACCCAACCTGTCCAAGTCTCCCTGCATCCTCATAGCATCCTCCTCATAGTTCACACTGCCACCCAGCTTTGTGTCATCTGCAAATTTGCAAATGTTACTTTTAATCCCTTCGTCTAAATCATGAATGTATATTGTAAATAGATGCGGTCCCAGCACCGAGCCTTGCGGTACCCCACTTGTCACTGCCTGCCATTCTGAAAGGGACCCGTTAATCCCTACTCTTTGTTTCCTGTCTGCCAACCAATTTTCTATCCATGTCAGTACCCTACCCCCAATATCATGTGCCCTAATTTTGCCCACTAATCTCCTATGAGGGACCTTATCAAATGCTTTCTGAAAGTCCAGGTACACTACATCTACTGGCTCTCCCTTGTCCATTTTCCTAGTTACATCCTCAAAAAATTCCAGAAGATTAGTCAAGCATGATTTCCCCTTCGTAAATCCATGCTGACTCGGACCGATCCTGCTACTACTATCCAAATGTGCTGCTATTTCATCTTTTATAATTGACTCCAGCATCTTCCTCACCACCGATGTCAGGCTAACTGGTCTATAATTCCTTGTTTTCTCTCTCCCGCCTTTCTTAAAAAGAAGGATAACATTAGCTACCCTCCAAGATCTTCTCTGAGATCTTCGGTTTCCTCCCACACTCCAAAGACGTACAGGTTTGTAGGTTAATTGGCTTGGTGTAAGTGTGAATTGTTCCTAGGGTGTGTAGGATAGTGTTAATGTGCGGGGATCGCTGGTCAGCGTGGATTCGGTGGGCCGAAGGACCTGTATCTCTAAACTAAACATAAACAAAAGTAACTTTGTTTCTGTGAAATGATAGTATTTTCTTTGTCTGGATAGCACACAACAAAAGCTTTTCACAGTACTTCTGTACACGTCGATAATAAAACAAACTAACTAACTACTGTAACTGTTTCTTGCTCAGTCTGTACAGGGTTAAGGTCCACATCCCTGCAACTTGTTGCTTTTGCAGTAAGGCAATCAGCCATTTTAGCCCTGCTTCCCAAGGTTAGTCCAAGTCCCCTCTTGTTTGGGTTAGTTTTTGTTTCAGGCTTGGTCGATTCCAACTGGACTCCAGCCTGAGGATGATGTAACGCTGGCATTTATTGTTGCTTAGAAACACCAAGCTAAGCGCAAAAGGCACTTGTGTCGGGGTCTGAAAGACTCCAGGATGACATTTCCATCCTAATGACCAGGTTTTCTACGTTGAACAGCAGCCTTTGATCTTGCCTAAGATGGAGTCCAGAATATAAAATGTCCCTCTCCACCGACCTCTGCAAATTAGGCTGCAGTGAAGGATTACCTGAGAGAAGTGAGATTTTAATCAATATCTGCGGAGAGAGGAACTGGAATTGTGCGGGCTGATGGGTAGCTATCCCGCTGAGACAATGATCTCATTTCTCTAATCACTGTTCCTGCTTAACCTACATTCCAATTCTGAAGAGCTGCACCAGTCTAAAGACTGAAGGGTCAGTTTCAGTTGAGTTTATTTTCGCGTGTACCGAGGTACAGTGAAAAGCTTTTGTTGCGTGCTATCCAGTCAGCGGAACGACAATACATGATTACAATCGAGCCATTTACAGATACATGACAAGGGAATAACGTTTAGTGCAAGGTAAAGCCAGCAAAGTCCGATCAAAGATAGTCCGAGGGTCACCAATGAGGTAGATAGTAGTTCAGCACTGCTCTCTGGTTGTGGTAGGATGGTTCAGTTGACTGATAACAGAATCTGGGCGGCACACCCTGGAGCAGCGGGTAGAGCTGCTGCCTCACAGCACCAGAGACACAGGTTTGATCCTCACCTCGGGTGCTGCCTGTCTGACTAAGGAATCACCTTCTCCCCATGACCACGTGGTTTTCTCAGAGTGCTCCGGTTTCCCGCCACATCCCAAGGACATGCGAGTTTGTAGGTTAATTGGCCCTCTGCAAAATGCCCCGAGCATGTATGGAGTGGATGAGAAAATGGTCGAGCAAGAAGGCAGTACAAATTGGGTACGGCACGATCGTAATCATGTATAGTCTTTTTCTTTTTTTTTTTTTTTATTAGAAGTATTTTACATGACAGTAATCTGCAATAACGTAAATTTATACAGTTCTTGTACCACTTCTGTTTTTCAACTTTAATAGAAAGAAAGGATAGAAAGAGCTAGCAAAGACAGTCAGTGAGTGAATGAAAAAGTGGTCCAGGAACACACATGTGAACCTAAACCACAGGACGTAGTTAAAGAAGAAAAGAAAAAAAGAGAAAAAAGAAAATAAGATAGGACAATATGAGAGGGATGTACCTACTTCTTATCTTTACTCACCCCTTGCCAGGTCCTAAAACCATTTATTATCAACATTTTGTTGCACCCTATGTTTGTAATAAGTCGATAAATGGAGACCAAATCTTTTGGAATTGGTCTTTTACCTGCTAGGAGGAATCTCATATCTTCTGGATGTAACAACTCCGACATATTAGAAGTCCACATTTTTATTATTGGCGTAGGAGCATTTTTCCAAAATTTCAGTATCAGTTTTTTTGCCGTTATTAAGCCATAACTAAGAAAACTCCTTTGAAACGCAGTCAGCTCCAAACTTACTTCTATTGTTCCAAAAATAATCAATTCTGCATTCGGTTTCAGTTTTATTTTAAATAATTTAGTAAAAATTTCATTCCAAAATTTTTGAATTTTTATACAGAAAACAAAAGAATGTGCTATAGTTGATTCTTGGACTAGGCATTTATCACAGTTAGCAGAGGTATTTGGGTAAAATGTACTTAATTTAGCTTTTGAATAATATAATCTATGTAAAATTTTAAATTGAATCAGAGTATGTCTTACGTTAATCGAACATTTATGCACATATAATAGATGTTTATCCCATCATGTATAGTCTTTCAACTAACTGGTTAGCACACAACAAAAGCTTTTCACTGTACCTCGGTACACGTGACAGTAAACTAAACTCAACCAGAGTAAACTAAATCTTGTGCATCATCTGGCTGGGCTGCAACCAGTATACTTGGTTCCTCCCATTAATTGAGGGTTTTAGTCCCTTCTCTGAGCATGGGTTTTCAGGAGACATTTTTTTGTTTAGTTTTCTTTAGTTGAGTTTATTGTCACGTGTATCGACAATAGACAATAGGTGCAGGAGTAGGCCATTCGGCCCTTCGAGCCAGCACCGCCATTCAATGTGATCATGGCTGATCATTCCCAATCAGTACCCCGTTCCTGCCTTCTCCCCATATCCCCTGACTCCGTTATTTTTAAGAGCCCTATCTAGCTCTCTCTTGAAAGCATCCAGAGAACCTGCCCCCACCGCCCTCTGAGGCAGAGAATTGCCTTCTCCCTGGTAGGCTCCAATACAAGCTGTTCTAATAATCAAGGACCAGTCTCACCCTGGCCACTCCCTCTTCTCCCCTCTCCCATCGGGCAAAAGGTATATAAGTGTGAAAACGCACACCTCCAGATTCAGGGACAGTTTCTTCCCAGCTGTTATCAGGCAACTGAATCATCCTACCACAACCAGAGAGTCCTGAACTACGATCTACCTCATTGGTATCGAGGTACAGTGAAAAGCTTTTTGTTGCGTGCTAACCAGTCAGCAGAAAGACAACACATGATTACAATCGAGCTGTCCACAGTGTATAGATACATGATAAGGGAATAACTTTTGGTGCAAAAATAAAGCCAGTAAAGTCTGATCAAAGATAATCTGAGGGTCACCAATGAGGTAGATCGTAGTTCAGGACCGCTCTCTGGTTGTGGCAGGATGGTTCAGTTGCCTGATAACAGCTGGGAAGAAACTGCCCCTGAATCTGGAGGTGTGCGTTCGTTTTCACACTTCTGTACCTTTTGCCCGATGGGAGAGGGGAGAAGAGGGAGTGGCCGGGGTGAGACTGGTCCTTGATGATGCTGCTGGCCTTGCCGAGGCAGCGTGAGGTGTAGATGGAGTCGAAGGAAGGGAGGTTGGGTTGTGTGATGGTCCGGGCTGCGTCCATAATTCTCTGCAATTTCTTGGACGGAGCTGTTCCCAAACCGTGTTGTGATGCATCCCAATAGATTTTTCTGCCTTTGGGGATGTCAAGCGTAAAGCATTGACTGTCTGCAGCTAAAAAAATCAGCAGTGCCCTTCCTGCATGGCCAGAGGACACGGGCAGATTAGATGTCGTTAATCACTGCCTTTGTCTCGACCCAGGGATAAATATTTTACGAAGCATTAGCCACACAAAGACACTGCATTGTCTCTTACCCTAGTTTTGTTTTGTGTCTCTCAAACTACGATTCTTTGCAGGAACGGTGTCAAGAATCTGATACCAGGACCCAACCATATATTGTGTAGGAAGGAACTGCATATGCTCGTTTAAACTGAAGATAGGCACAAAAATCTGGAGTAACTCAGCGGGTCAGACATCGTTTCTGGAGAAAAGGAATAGGTGATGAAGGTTCTCGGCCCGAAACATCACCTATTCCTTTTCTCCAGAGATGCTGTCTGACCCGCTGAGTTGTGCCAGCTTGTTTTGTTGAATTTTATTTTCGGTTCAGGCTGCTCTCAGTCTCAGTTGTAAATTGGAGACACACAACTGAGTGGGATCCCCGCAGGTTCTTTCCACTTCCATTCTGCGACAGCAATTCACGACCGGTGAAGAACACTGCCATCTGGAGGTACACAAAAATGCTGGAGAAACTCAGCGGGCGCAGCAGCATCTATGGAGCGAAGGAAATACTCCACTGCCATCTGGAGTCTGATTCACAAACAGTTCGGCCGAACATCAGGAACGATAGGGACAAAGGAACTGTGGTGCCAGCTGGGCCTAGTATTAATCTCAGAGCGAATCCACAAAGAATCCCTTCTCCTTCTAAACTGAGCAACTCCATCTTTAAGTCTTCATAAAAGACGAGCCAACACCCGCACATTCAGATAACCAGACACAAAGTGCTGGAGTAACTCAGCGGGTCAGGCAGCATCTGAGGAGAACATGGATAGGTGACGCTTCACAGAGTACTGGAGTAACTTAGCGGGCCAGGCAGCATCTCTGGAGAACATGGGGATAGGTGATGTTTCACAGAGTGCTGGAGTAACTCAGCGGGTCAGGCAGCATCTGTGGAGAACATGGATAGGTGACGTTTCACAGAGTGCTGGAGTAACTCAGCGGGTCAGGCAGCATCTATGGAGAACATGGATAGGTGACGTTTCACAGAGTGCTGGAGTACCTCAGCGGGTCAGGCAGCATCTGTGGAGAACATGGATAGGTGACCTTTCACAGAGTGCTGGAGTAACTCAGCGGGTCAGGCAGCATCTCTGGAGAACATGGATAGGTGACGTTCCAGGTCGGGACCCTCCGTCAGACTGATTGTGGTGGGGGGAGAGATGGGGGAGAATGCTGGAAGAGAGGCAGAGCAGGACAAAGCCTGGTGAGTGATAGGTGGATACACATGAGGGGGGTTATTGAGAGGAAGATGGTTGGACAACGGCCAGAGATGAAAAGACAGAAGGTGTTCATAAGCACTTGAAAAGACATAAAATGCAGGATTAACTCAGCGGGTCAGGCAGCATCCCTGGAGAAAGGAATAGGTGACGTTTTGGGTCGAGACCCTTCTTCAGACTGAGAGTCAGGGGAAAGGAAAACCAGAGGTATGAAAAAGGTACAAAGAACAGATGAATGAAAGGGTTTGACTTGTTCTTTTCATACCTTTTATTCATTTGTTTGTGGCACCTTGGTGGGCGAAGGACCTGTTTCCGCACTGTATCTTTAAAGTCTAAAGTGATGGTGGTTAAGGGGAAATATCACCCTCAGAACATTTTGAGAAAGCGCCTCTGCATTTTTTTTCCAATGGGGGGCGGGGGGGGGGGGGGGGGGTTGGAGTTGACGGGAATGTGGGAGAATAAAATGGAAATATTGTAACTGAGTGGTCAATGAGTCAGTATAGAGCCAGTGGGCTGAAGGGCCTGTTTCTGTGCTGTACAACTCCATGACCTCTGAGAAAGATTTTGTTTTAACCCAGAGGGTGTTTGGAATCTGGAACGCACTGCCTGAGTGGATGGTGTGGTCGGACACTCTCACAACGTTTAAGATCTATCTAGACGAACATTTGAGTTGCCAAGGTATTGAATTTTAGGGTCCAAGTGCTGGGCGGCACAGTGGTGCAGCGGGTAGAGCTGCTGCCTCACAGTGCTGGAGACCCGGCCTCGATCCTGACCTCGGGTGCTGTCTGTGTGTGTGGAGTTTGCACGTTCTCCCTGTGACCACTCGAGTTTCCTCCGGGTGCTCCGGTTTCCTCCCACATCCCAAAGACGTGCGGGTTTGCCGGTTAATTGGCTCTCTGTAAATTGCGCACAAGGGAGTGGATGAGAAAATGGGATAACATAGAACTAGTGTGTGAATGCTGTGTCTTTAAACTAAAATGGAGTTACAGTAGAAACAAGGAACTACAAATGCTGGTAGACAAAAGTGCTGGAGAAACTCAGCGGGTGCAGCAGCATCTATGGAGCGAAGGAAATAGGCAACGTTTCATCCCAGCACTTTTGTCTACCTTCGATTTTCCAGCATCTGCAGTTCCTTCTTGAACTACAAATGCTGTTTTAATACACAAAAGGACACAAATGCTGGAGTAGCTCAGCAGGTCAGGCATCATCTCTGGAGAACATGGATAGGTGACATTTTGGGTCGAGAAGATGTGTCACCTGTCCATGTTCTCCAGAGATGCTGCCTGGCCTATGGAGTTAGAGTAGCTGGGTATATGATGGTGAATGGGCTCTAGGTGGGACAACGGGCCTGGTTTTGTGCAGCATGATCCTTTTCTCCCAGAAGGAGACAGCGGCAGGAAGCTGAGGATGAGGAGGAGAAGAATTATATGCTTGCTTTGTGGAAGGTGCAGGTAATGTTGTGGGAGGTATTCCCGATCAGTGGGAAGTGAACCAGTTTACATGTGTCTGGGTCCACTAGAGGGAGGCCAGTTGTCACACTCAGTCTACATGCCGCCCAGCATTTAAACAGACATTTTCTTTCTTGGGGCCGTTCCAGGGAATGGTGTAAAGGGCTTCAAGCTCGATACCCTACTGTTTCAAAACTAAGCAGATGACAACATTTGCTTTGTATATAGGCTGATATATTGGCTGTATATTGGCTCCCTCTTCTCCCCTGTCCCCTCTCCCCTCTCCCATCGGGCAAGAGGTACAGAAGTTTGAATACACATACCTCCAAATTCAAGGTCTCGACCCGAAACGTCACCTATTCCTTTTTCTCCCGATCTACTGAATTACTCCAGCCTTTTGTGTTTGTCTTCGGTTTAAACCAGCATATGCAGTTCCTCTCTTCAGATTCAGGGAGAGTTTCTTCCCAGTGTTATCAGGCAACTGAACCATCCTCTCACCAACTGGAGAGCGGTCCTGACCCTACCATCTACCCAATTGGAGATCCTCAGCCTATCTTTAAACACTTTATTGGACTTTACCTTACACTAAACATTATTCCCTTTACCTTGTATCTGTACACTGTGGACAGCTTCATTGGAATCATGTATACGCTAACTGGACAGCATGCAACAAATAAAGCTTTTCACTGTAACTCGGTACATGTGGCACTAAACTAAACTAACTAACTAATATATGTAGAAATAAACTGCAGGATACCACAGACAGCTGTGGAGGCTAGGTCAATCGATATTTTTAAGGCAGAGATGGACAGATTCTTGATTAGTACGGGTGTCAGGGGTTATGGGGAGAAGGTAGGAGAATGGGGTTGAGAGAGAAAGATAGATCAGCCTGATGGTCTGCATCCCAGGGTACTTAAGGAGGTGGCTCGAGAAATCCCGGATGCATTGGTGATCATTTTCCAATGTTCAATAGATTCAGGAGCAGTTCCTGTGGATTGGAGGGTAGCTAAATGTCATCCTACTTTTTAAGAAAGGAGGGAGAGAGAAAACGGGGAATTATAGACCCGTTAGCCTGACATCGGTGGTGGGGAAGATGCTGGAGTCAATTATAAAAGATGAAATAGCGGCACATTTGGATAGCAGTAACAGGATCGGTCCGAGTCAGCATGGATTTACGAAGGGAAATCATGCTTGACAAATCTTCTGGATTTTTTGAGGGTGTAACTAGGAAAATGGACAAGGGAGAGCCAGTGGATGTAGTGTACCTGGACTTTCAGAAAGCCTTTGGTAAGGTCCCACATAGGAGATTAGTGGGCAAAATTAGAGCACATAGTATTGGGGTAGGGTACTGACACTAATAGAAAATTGGTTGGCAGACAGGAAACAAAGAGTAGGGATTAACGGGTCCCTTTCAGAATGGCAGGCAGTGATTAGTGGGGTACCGCAAGGCTCGGTGCTGGGATCGCAGCTATTGACAATATTCATTAATAATTTAGATGAAGGGACTAAAAGTAACATTAGCAAATTTGCAGATGACACAAAGCTGGGTGGCAGTGTGAACTATGAGGAGGATGCTATGAGGATGCAGGTAACTTGGACAGGTTGGGTGAGTGGGCAGATGCATGGCAGATGCAGTTTAATGTGGATAAATATGAAGTTATCCACTTTGGTGGCAAAAACAGGAAGGGAAATAAATATCTGAATGGTGTCAAGTTTGGAAAAGGGGATGTACAACGAGATCTGGGGGTCCTTGTTCTTCAGTCACTGAAAGGAAGCATGTAGGTACAGCAGGCAGTGAAGAAAGCTAATGGCATGTTGGCCTTCATAACAAGAGGTGTTGAGTATAGGAGCAAAGAGGTCCTTCTGCAGTTGTACAGGGCCCTGGTGAGACCACAGGGAAAGGATGGGTGACATTTCAGGTCGGAACCCAAACATTGGCAGCACGCAAGATTGGGATTATAACCTGGGTCTCCGGCATTGAATGATGAAGCATTCATTTTAATCACTGGTATCCTTTGAAGCCTTTGTCTACCTTCGAAAAGATTATTAAGGTTCCCAGCTGCTTACAGTGGCCACTGCTTATACAGTTGGCATGTGGTTATCAATGGTAATTTAATCCAAACCATAATTTCAAATAGTGTAACTGAGCGGAACATGAGGCAGCTGTACATTCAGCTGCTGCAGTGACCAGCTGAGACCTTCTTGGTCTATTTGTCAATGGTGTCAACACGGACTGGCATCCGATGCCTCAAATATTTGCTAGTCAGTTGTCCTTATTGCAGATTGGCGACTTATAATAGAATCCAAAACATGCCACAGCATTAGTTATGGATGAACCTACCTAGTGGCGCAGCGGTAGAGTTGCTGCCTCACAGTGCCAGTGGCCCGGGTTCCATCCTCACCACGGGTGCTGTCTGTACGGAGTTTGCACGTTCTCCCCATGACCATGTGGGTTTTCGCCGTCGAAATGGCGGAGCAGATTCGATGGGCCGAATGGCCTAATTCTACTCCTATCATTTATGACCTAAACCCGGATTTTGTGCTTAAGTCTGAGAAGTGCGGCTTGCATCCGCAATCTTTTAATTGAGAGAGTGACTCATGGAGAGCCTCTGCTCTGTAAGCAGAGAGAACTGGGAGGGCTTGGGTTCTGATGAATGATGAATAGTCTGGCAAATTAGCAATGTATCCCTCCGCACACAACAAGTAATCCCAGCATTTTCTCTTTTTAATTTTTAATTTTATTTCACTTTTAATTTTGATTTCAAGCATCTGCAGTATTTTGCCTCGAAATATTTCTGACATTGTGCTGCAGTTAAAGGTGAGACACAAAGTGCCGGAGTTACTCATTGGGACAGGAGGCATCTCTGGAGAGAACGAATGGGTGACATTTCGGGTCGAGACCCTTCTTCAGACTAGAGTCAGGGGAAAGGGAAAGAGATATAGACGGTGATGTAGAGAGATATAGAACATTTGTTCTCTACACCACTGTTTATTTGTTCTCTACACCACTCTACACCACTCTACACCACTCTACACCACTCTACACCACTCTACACCACTATCTCTCATTTCCCTTTCCCCTGACTCTAGTCTGAAGGGTCTCGATCTGATTCCTTCTCTCCAGAGATGCTCTCTGCCCCGCTGAGTTACTCCAGCACTTTGTGTCTTTTGTTTTGGTAAACCAGCATCTGCGGTTCCTTCTGTCTCTGTGGTTCTAACAGACGCAGACTCAGAAGGGAATCCAATTAGAATTCCCTTCAAATTCCAGTCTTTCTGATTTACAACTCTAATTTTTCACCCAATACAAATGTAACAATACAACTCAGCTTGGTACACTGGACACAGGAATGTGTGATACAGACATGAATCTTGTTTGCTTGTATACTTATGTCAGGCAAGTGACCCGTGTCCTCGGCAGATTTCGGTGTTAATTGAACTAAATTCTATAGAAATTGAACAGCAGACTCTCTCGAACAAAGACCATGGTTTACATTTTAACCTTGGGCTTGGCATGATGAACTGGCCTCATTTGATCTTACTGTTTATCTAACATTGCAGTTGATACCAAATGCAGCTAGAGTGGCCGTTGGTAATGTTTTGTTTTTGGTGTCTAGGGTGATTTTAAATAACAAGAGCAGCGACAACAACCTACATTTATTTATGTTGCACCTTGAACATGGCTAAATGTCCAACGGTGCTTCACAGAACTGCACTCGGACAAAACTGATTGACTGAATTTGATTGAAAGATACAAGATGGAAACAGGCCCTTCGGCCCATCGAGTCCACGCCAACGTTTAGGAAACAGTTAGACAGGTACATGGATAGGACAGGTTTGGAGGGATAGGGGCCAAACGCGGGCAGGTGGGACTGGTGTAGCTGGGACATGTTGGCCTGTGTGGGCAAGTTTTCATGCTGTATCACTCTATGATTCTATGACCATCGATCACCCGTTCACACCAGTTCCACATTATCCCACTTTCACATCCACTCCCGACACACTAGGGACAATTTACAGAGGGCCAGTTAACCTACAAACCCGCACGTCTTTTGAGAGGAGGGTGGAAACCAGAGCACCCGGAGGTCCACGCCGACCATTGATCACCCGTTCATACATAGTCATACAGCAGGGAAACAGGGCCTTCGGCCCAACTTGCCCATGCCGACCAAGATGCCACATCTACACTAGTCCTTACCTGCCCGCGTTTGGCCCATATTACTCTAAACCTTTCCTATCCATGTACCTGTCCAAATGTCTTTTAAATATTGTTATAGTACCTGCGTCAACTACCTCTGGTAACACGTTCCATACACCCACCACTCTTTATGTGTTATTCCACTTTTTCATCCACTCCCTACTTACTTACTTGGGGGAAATTTTCAGAGGTCAATTCACCTACAAACCTGCTGTATTTGCGATGTGGGAGGAAACTGGCACACCCGGGGGAAATCCAGCCGATTACAGGGAGAACGTGCAAACTCCACGCAGACAGCACCTGAGGTCAGGATTGAACCGGGGTCTCTGGTGCTGTGAGGCAGCGGCTCTATTCTGCCACAGGCCACAGCTGGAGATGTTAGGACGGATAAATAAATGCTCACTCAAGTGGTGGTAAAGAAGTTTCGGGAGATAATTCCAGAGCATCGGACCTCGGTAGCTGAAGGTTAGACCGCCAGTGGTGGAATGATGGAAACTGTGGCGACTATTCGGGTTGGGACCTTTCTTCAAACTGATCAGACTGAATGGACGGGCTCCATTTTGGGTTGGAACTCTTATTCAGACTGATCAGTCCGAAGAAGGATCCCGACAATAAACTCTCTTGACTTGACTTGACCCGGAACGTCATCTGTCTATTTCCCTCCACAGATGCTGCCTGACCTGCTGAGTTCCTCCAGCAATTTGTGCATTGCCAGATTGAAATGGGTTTGATTTTGAATGGTTTTGCAACTGCGACTCTATCCAGAAGAAAACGAGAGAACATCGTTCTTCTCTTTTTGATGTTGGGCAGCGCCATGTCCAAAGGTTCAGATGTATTTCATTCGGCTGTATACAGGGTTGGGATTTTCAAAGGGACTGAGGTCACTGAAATGGCTGTGTGCTCATTCTTGTCAGAGAGCATGCTGACCGGTTGCATCGTGGCTTGGTTCGGCAACTTGAGCGCCCAGGAGCGGAAAAGACTACAAACAGTTGTAAACACCGCCCAGTCCATCATCGGCTCTGACCTCCCTACCATCGAGGGGATCTATCGCAGTCGCTGCCTCAAAAAGGCTGGCAGCATCACCAAGGACCCACACCATCCTGGCCACGCACTCATCTCTTCGCTACCTCCAGGTAGAAGGTACAGGAGCCTGAAATCTGCAACATCCAGGTTCAGGAATAGCTACTTCCCCCACAGCCATCAGGCTATTAAACTCAACTCAAACAAAAATCTGAACATTAATAGCCCATTGCACTTTATCTGTTTATTTATTTATGTGTGTATATATATATATATTCAATGGTATATGGACACACTGAACTGTTCTGTATTTATTTATGCCTACTATATTCTGTTGTGCTGAAGCAAAGCAAGAATTTCATTGTCCTATCTGGGACACATGACAATAAACTCTCTTGAATCTTGAATCTTGTCTCCGTCCTCAGCCTGCCTCTCGGCCGATTCATTTTCAGTTGGTACACCGGCAGCTGAATTATTGATGGCATTGCAGCTGCTTGTTCTGTCCCCTGGAGGACTGAATTTCCCCGGCCTCCCCCCTGGGTCTTTCAGGGAAGCAATCTATATAATAGGCTGACTAGACACTCGCTGGCTGCAACAGCATTTATTTCATTGACCTGCATCTTTTCCCAAACTCTTTTCTGAACCCATCCTTCCATGTTATGGGCAATCTCAGCCAGCCACAGCCCAAATCCGCAGCTTGCATTCTGTCCCGTTGCCCACATCCTCCTCTTTTTCTTATCTCAGTCGCTTTATGTGGGAGTGAGGCCGCCGCTGCCGGGGGAAGGAACAATGGGGATCTGGCGTGGGGGTACCGCCAGAAGGGGGAGGGGGAGAGGGGGAGGGGGGGAGGTGGAGAGAACAAAGAGGGTCCTTTGGAACGTTTGTATGTGGCGACTATTTGCATACCTTGGGATGCAAGCAAAGAATTTCACTGTGACTTGTCACACGTGACAATAAAGTATTCATTCATTCGTTTATTAGTTATATTGGCATTTCCGTTAATAGCATCTGCCCCTGATAGCCTGTTGCCATGGCAACAAGAACAATACACTGCTGATGGTGGGGGTGGGAGAGGCAAGTGGGAGCTGACTGCATCCTTTCCGAGCATATTTCCTGCTTTCTGGGTCCGAAATCAAACGACACTATAACTCCTTTTAATGCTAGTCGCTCTGACAAGGTCACTTTCGTATAATGCGAGTCAGATTGCTTTGTTGATGGGGGAGAGACAATCTAAATTTTATTTGAAGGAAGAGAAATACTCAGCAAATACTGTATGAATATCAGTGGATGGAATTTAAATGCAGGGACCCACTCCCTGACACCACCAGTGTGGATGTCCCCCTAGAACAAACTCAGACACAGGTGAGGCCTGGATAGAGTGGATGTGGGGAGGATGTTTCCACCAGTGGGAGAGGCTACAACTAGAGGTCACAGCCTCAGAATTAAAGGACGTTCCGTTAGGAAGGAGATGAGGAGGAATTTCTTTAGTCAGACGGTGATGAATCTGTGGGATTCTTTGCCACAGAAGGCTGTGGAGGCCAGGTCAATAGATGTTTTTGGCAGAAATAGATTGATTCTTGATTAGTACGAGTGTCAGGGGTTATGGGGAGAAGGCAGGAGAATGGGGTTTGGAGGGAGAGCTAGATCAGCTATGATTGAATGGCGGGGTAGACTTGATGGGCCGAATGGCCTAATTCTGCTACTGCCACTTATGACCTTATGACCTTATGAGGCACTTTGCAATATTAATGGCAGACTCCCAATACCGTCAATGGCCGTGCTCAGGATAGTGCCACAGCGGTTTGTGGCTATACTGATCATCTGGGATCCACCGATGTGCTTATACTGCAGGTGTGGTAGCAGAATGACCACAATATGAATCTCACTGTGCACTGTAACCCCACCCAAACACATGCAGTCAGCCAAGCAAGCGTTCTGCACCAAAATATTTTCCAAGCCCAGACTAATTCTTTCCTTCGATCTTCTTGCTCCCATTGCCACAGCAGAGCAACAATAACTGGAAACAAGTTAAAGCTGGAAAGGGTTCAGAAAATGGACACAAAAAGCTGGAGTAACTCAGCGGGACAGGCAGCATCTCTGGAGAGAAGGAATGGGTGGCATTTCGGTCTGAAACATCACCCATTCCTTCTCTCCAGAGATGCTGTCTGTCCCGCTGAGTTACTCCAGCATTTTTCTGTCTATCTTCGGTTTAAACCAGCATCTGCAGTTCCTCCTTACACAAGGGTTCGGAGAAGATTTACGAGGATGTTGCCGGGACTCGAGGGACTTTGCTATAGGGAGAGGTTGAGCTGGCTAGGGCTTTATTCCTTGGAGCGCAGGAGGATGAGGGGTGATCTGATAGAGTGATAGAGGTGCACAAAATCACGAGGGGAATAAATCGAGTAAACGCACAGAGTCTTTTCCCCAAATTATGGGAATCTAGAACCAGAGGACATAGGTTTAAGGTGAGGGTGGAAAGATTTGATAGGAAATTGAGGGGTAACTTTTTCACACAGAGTGGTGGGTGTATGGAACGAGCTGCCAGAGGAGGTAGTTGAGGCAGGTACCATCGCAACGTTTAAGAAACATTTAGACAGGTACATGGATAGGCTAAGTTAAGAGGGTTATGAGCCAAAAGCAGGCAGGTGGGACTAGTGTAGATGGGGCATGGGCAAGTTGGGCCGAAGGGGCAAGAGACTCTGCATTTGCCCGATCTATTCCTCTCACGATTTTGTGTACTAATCAGATTTAATGAATTGTTATATCTAGGATTCAAGGCATGCACAAGACAGTAAGGGAAGTTAAATTGTCAAGCTAATGTGCTGTGATTTATCATTGCACAGATGCACGTTCTTAATAATTTTGCATAATTATATGGGACATTGACAATGCACACAATTGCTTTCAAAATAATATAAAAGGAACAAGCAGACTATAATAACCAAAGGAACAGCTGAACTTAAAGTAAATACAGATCAGTCCCAGAATAACATCTCAGAATGCTGGAACTTCAGACCTCTGTTATTCCATGAACAGTCAGGGATATATGTGGGGCCTATTATTAGGAAGAGAGATTTTCTTCGGCAGATTCTTGGATGGAGGATGACCTGCTTCCACTCCAGCTCCGAGACAGCTGGGGATGGCTCTCAGAAGCTTCTGCTGTGAGTGGGGCAATGGGGGAGATGACAGGGCAGTTGGGTGGGTGGTTTGGAAGGTGTTCCGTTTACATCGGGCTTCTGTATGAATGGACTCGAGGCTCTCAATGCCGTTCTGAAGGCACCATCTCCATTTTGAGCAGTCCAGAGTCACAGTGAGGACGATACATTTTTCAAGAAAACTTTGAGAACCTCCTTGAATTGTTCTCTGTGATTATATGCCGTGACATAGGTTGGAATAGACTGTTAAAGGGAGGCACAGTGGTAGAGTTGCTGCATTCCAGCGCCAGAGACCCGGGTTCGATCCTGACTACGGGTGCCTCTGTACATAGTTTGTACGTTCTCCCTGTGACCGCGTGGGTTTTCTCCTGGTGCTCCGGGTCTCTGACGCTATAAGGCAGCAGCTCTACCGGTGCCCACTGTGTCGCCCTTCTGATACCTGATCTGTTTGGATAGCGTGCAAGACAAAGCTTTTCATGGTACCTCAGTACACGTGACAATAATAAACCTGAACCTAAACCATGGTCTGCACCGTTGCGGACCTGTTGATCAAGAGCACAGCTTACTAAGGCAAGATGCAGATGGGTTTTTTGTGGACATTGAAATGAGAGAAGGACACTCAACAGTTTCCCCCCAATGGAAAAAGTTAAAGACTTATGTGAGGTTGAAAAATTGCTGACGCTTCCTCTTGAATCTCTCTCGGAGTGAAGCAACGAATGTTTTAGTCAGTCACACAAGACAG
>JAXLNO010001591.1:0-36452 GCA_038087875.1 Malacoraja senta | reverse complement strand
ACAAAAGAACCTAGGAGGAATCTCATTTTGTAGTTGGAATATAAGAGGTATTAACGAACCTATTAAAAGGGGTAAGATACTAGCTCAGCTGAAATTGTACAACTCCGATATTATCTTCCTACAAGAAACACACCTAAAATCTCAGGATCAAGTTAGGTTGAGGGCGAAATGGATAGGTCAAACATACCACTCTTCATTTACTTCAAAATCTAGAGGCATCATAAGAAAAGGTATACCATTTAAAGCAAAGAATATTATAACAGATATAGAAGGGAGATACCTAATAGTTAATGGAGAAATCCATGATACTCCACTTACTTTGGTAAATATATATGCCCCTAACTTTGATAACCCCCACTTTTTCAATAAAATTTTCAACATAATTGCAGAGTCAAACTATCAAAATGTTATAATAGGAGGAGACTTTAACTGTGTTTTAGATCCGTACTTAGATAAATCAAGTCAAAAACAGAGAGGGAATATGAAATCGAAAACTGGGGAACTTCTCAATACCTATATAAACAACACTAATATAGCAGATGTTTGGAGAATTGTTAATCCAACTGGCAGGGAATACTCGTTTTACTCAATGGTACATAAGACATACTCACGTATAGACTACTTTCTGCTGGATACAAAATTAATCCCCCAAACATCTAATGCAATATACCACACAAACTCGATTTCAGACCATTCTCCACTAACTTTCTTTTTAAAACTGGAAGGATTGTCTAAGAATAAATCGTTTTGGAGATTTAATTCTCAAATTCTAAAAGATCCACAAGCGAGTATATATTTAAAAGAACAAATGGAGGTCTTTTTTCAAATAAATGATACTTCAGATATATCGCCTACTGTATTATGGGAATCTTTTAAAGCATACATTCGGGGTATTATAATTTCATATCAAGCTTTTCAAAATAAAAAGAATAAGAATGAACAAAGACAGTTAGAAGAACTTATTAGACAAATGGATATAGATAATGCTAAAGATCCATCAATAGATAAACATAATAAAATAATAATTTTGAAATTTAAATTAAATAAATTATTATCTGCCAAACTTATAAGACTTTTTCAAATTACAAAACAAGAGCACTTTGAATTTGGGGATAAACCGCATAAACTTTTGGCTCGCCAGCTAAAAAAACGAGAAAAGGAACATACTATACCAAAGATCAAATCAGATAAAGGGGAATTATTAACAACACCAAAGGATATTAATAATAGATTTGCGCAATTTTATGAGAATTTGTATACATCTAAAGCGACAATTGATTCCAATAATATCACAAAGTTCTTGGATACCTGTAATCTTCCAAAGTTAGAACTGAAGGAACAAGAGGAACTGGGTGCACAAATCTCAATTAAGGAATTAGAAGATACAATAAACTCACTAAAGAATGGAAAAACACCAGGCCCTGACGGATTTACTAATGAATTTTATAAAAGCTTTTACGATAAAATAATACCAAGATTACAAAAAATGTACCAATATGCTTTTAAAAAACGAATACTACCTGATACATTAGCGGAATCAACGATTACATTAATACCTAAGAAAAATAAAGACTTAGAAGAACCTGGTTCATATAGAGCTATAGCATTGTTAAACACAGATCAAAAAATATTAGCGAAAACATTAGCTAGAAGATTAAGTAAATACATTAGTAAATTAATAAACCCAGATCAGACGGGGTTTATCCCTAAGAGATACTCATCTAACAATATGAGACGTCTACTCAACATAATGCACTCACACAAATCTGAAGATCAAGAATTATCAATTATTTCGCTGGATGCTGAAAAAGCATTTGATCAAGTAGAATGGAATTATATGGACAAAGTATTACAAAAATTTCAACTGGGGGAGAATTTTATTCTATGGATTAAGTTACTATATAACAAACCTACAGCTAGAATACTAACTAATAACATATTATCCTCGAAATTCCAACTATCAAGGGGAAATAGACAAGGATGCTCATTATCACCACAACTGTTTGCTCTCATTATTGAACCGCTAGCAGAAAAAATTAGAATACACCCTGATATCCATGGATATAATACTAAAGATTCATATAATAAAATATCTTTATACGCGGATGATATATTACTGTACATTACAAAACCTCAAATCACTATACCAAATATATTAAATTTAATTGAAGATTTTGGATCTTTTTCTGGATATAGAATAAATTGGAATAAAAGTGAAATTATGTCAATAAAACCGAAAGATTCAACACATCTTTTAAAATTCCCTTTTAAAATAGCTACAGAAAAATTTAAATATTTGGGAATCGAAATTACCAGATCATATCAAGGTATGTTTAGGGCAAATTTTGACCCCTTACTTAATAAATTAAACACACTAATTAAATTCTGGAAAACGCTCCCGATGTCTTTAATAGGCCGAATAAACGCAATAAAAATGATCTTTTTACCACAAATTTTATACCTATTTCAATCAATTCCTATATACTTACCAAAGAAGTTTTTTAAAAAACTCGACTCAGATATCACTAATTTTATATGGGACTATAAATCACATAGAATACAAAATACTCATCTGAATAAACCTAAAGTATTAGGGGGTTTAGCACTACCTAATTTTATGTATTATTATTGGTCAGTAAATATTAAAAATATGATTCAACTGATGGATAACTCCGCCCAGCAAGCGGACTGGATTGTAATGGAGAAAGAGGATTGCTCCTCTAGAAACATTGGAGCGATCCTCCTCTCTCCAATGAAATTGAATAACATAAATTATAATAAGAACCCAATTATTCATAGTACAATCCGAATTTGGAAACAAATAAAACAAAATTTAAAATTAAGAAATTTATCACTTTTATTACCTATAGTCAATAACCCTTCGTTTAATCCTTCTATTATAGATAAAGCTTATACACAATGGGATAGATTAGGAATTAAAACGCTTGGTGACTTGTATGAAACTGGAAAATTACTTTCATTTCAACAATTACAAATAAAATATAAACTCGGAAATAATCAATATTTTAAATACTTTCAAATATGCGACTATTTGAAAAAATATACAAAAGATCATCATAATAACCCAGCAGATGTACTGGACGAGGCAATGCAGATAAAAGCGGAATCAGCAAACTTAATATCATATTTGTATAATATTATCTTAAATGCACAAATACCATCTACGGAGGGTATCAGAAGAGACTGGGAACAAGAGTTAGCTATTAAAATTTCAAAGGAAAGTTGGAATGAATACTTATTAAACGTGCATAAATGCTCGATTAATGTAAGACACACTTTAATACAATTTAAAATTTTACATAGATTATATTATTCGAAAACTAAAATTCATAACATTTTCCCAAATGTATCATCTATTTGTGATAAATGTCAATCCCAAGAAGCTACCATAACGCACTCATTCGTTTCTTGTACAAAAATTCAAAAATTTTGGAATGAAATTTTTGAAATCTTTACAAAGTTATTTAAAACAAGACTGATACCCAAAGCAGAATGCATTATCTTCGGTATAACGGAAGATGGTCCAGATCTAAATGTGTTTCAAAAGAAACTAATGGACTATGGGTTAATAACTGGAAAAAAGCTAATTCTAAAATTTTGGAAGAAGGCTCCAATACCAACTATAAATATGTGGATTTCAAATATGTTTGAAACATTACACCTAGAAGAGATAAGACTCCTCCTAGCAGGTAAACCAGATCACTTCCACCTGACGTGGTCTGCATTTATAGAATTATTACAAACATAGGGTGCAAAAGTACTTAAAAAAAAAAAAAATTGAGGTCAGGTAAGGGGGGATGATAGTTGAAGAGCTGGTATGTCCCATTTACGTAATGCTCATAAAAATATTTGTTTCTCTCTTTTTCCTCTTTCTCTCTTTCTTTCTTTCCTAGGGTCTATTTCTTAACTCTTTTTCTTTTGTTTTTAATTTTGCTCTTATAGGGTCTTCGTCCTTTTTTGTTGTCACATTTCCTACACTTTCACTTTTTCCTTCACTTTCTTCTTTCTTTCAATCTTTTCCTTTTCTAGTGTAAAAAATAAATGGAGTACATTAATTGTAAGAAGATATAAATGACAAGTACTAATGTATGTGGTGGTAATGTAATGTACTTCTAATAAAATACAAATTAAAAAAAATATATATATCTCTCTGATTTTTCTTCTTTTTTTAAAATATTTTTATTTTATTAGATGTAAGTACAATCATATGGCACCAAAGTGCCTAATTGACAAATTACATTTTATGTACAGCTTCTTTTTTTTTTATAATGAAAAAGAAAAAGAGAGAATAGATAATAAAAGATAGAAAAACGTGTGATATATAGTGTGTGAGAGAAAAAAGTGAAAGAAGCAAAGTGAAGAAAAGAAGATAGAAAGAAAAAGAGTAGAAAGTAAAAGATTAAGGAGATCGTTATTTATATTCTTGACCATCCCTCACCCAGTCCTGAAACAGTTAGCTTCTACGATTCTGTTGCACCATATGCTTTCAAAAAGTCGACAAATGGAGACCAACACGTTAAGAATTGGTCTGATTTATCTATTAGGAGGAATCACATTTCCTCAAGATGTGTGGTGTCCAACATGTTTGAAATCCACATTTTAAGCGTTGGTATGGGTGTATTTTTCCAAAATTTAAGTATTCGTTTTTTTGCCATTATTAAACCATAATTAAAAAATAAATTTTGAGATAAGTTCAATTTATTTCCGTCTTCCATTACTCCAAATATAATCATTTCAGTATTAGGTTCCATTTTTATCTTGAATAATTATGTAAATATTTCAAAAATATCACTCCAAAATTTATAAAGTTTTATGCAGGAAACAAAAGAGTGTGTTATAGTTGCGTTTTGGGATAAACATTTATCACAAATGGGGGACGTATTTGGATAGAATTTATTCAGTCTAGTTTTTGAATAATATAATCTATGTAAAATTTTAAATTGAATAAAAATTATGTCTAACATTAATCGAACATTTGTGTATATATATCAAATACTTTTCCCATGTTTCCTTTGTAATTTTTATCATTAATTCTCATTCCCACTCTTCTCTAAGTGCCTCTGTCGATGGTAGGTCTATGTTTAAAATACTATTATATAAATATGATATTAATTTCTGTGAGTCAGCCTTAATATTCATTGCTTCTTCCAGTGGATTAAAAGTTATGTTTTGATATCTTTGTATGTATTTCTTCATGAAGTCGCCAATCTGAAGATATTTAAAATATTGGTTATTTTTCAATTTAAATTTTAATTGTAATTGTTGGAATGATAACAGGTTTCCCATTTCATACATATCACCGATCCTTTTAATTCCCATTCTTTCCCATTGGTTATATGTTTTATCAATACGAGATGGTTTAAATGAAGGATTATTCACTATTGGCATTAACAATGATAGATTTCTTAATTTTAGAGATAATTTTATTTGTTTCCAAATTCTTATTGTATCATGTATAATTGGCTTATTCTTATATATTGTGTTGTTCAGTTTTATCAGGGAGAAAAGGATCGCTCCTATGTTACAAGGAGAACAATCCTCTTTCTCCATTCTTATCCATTCTGTCTGTTGGGTAGAACTGTCCAACCAGTAAATTATATTCTTAATATGCACTGCCCAATAGTAATACAAAAAGTTCGGAAGTGAAAGTCCCCCGACATCTTTTGGTTTACACAAGTGTTTTCTTTGAATTCTATGTGATCTATAGTCCCAAATAAAATTAGTAATATTAGAGTCTAGTTTAAAAAAAAAAAATTGGGGTATATATAATGGTATAATAATTGTGGTAAAAAGATCATTTTTATAGTGTTTATTCTACCCATTAATGATAAGGGAAGTGTTTTCCAGAATTTAATCAAAGCGTTGAGTTTATTTAATAAAGGCATAAAATTAGCATTAAATAATGCTTTATATTTTCTAGTAATTTGAATACCCAAATACTTAAATTTTTCTGTTGCAATTTTAAAGGGGAATTTTAATAGGTGTGTAGATTCTTGAGGTTTTAACATCATGATTTCACTTTTATTCCAGTTTATTCTATATCCAGAAAAGGAACCGAATTCCTCTATTAAATTTAATAAATTTGGTATGCTCGTTTGTGAATTTGTAATGTATAAAAGTATATCGTCTGCATATAATGAAATTTTATTATTTGAGTCTTATATGAGTATTTGAGTATTATATCCCTGAATATTCGGATGAATTCTTATACTTTCAGCCAGGGGCTCTATCATAAGGGCAAATAGCAGGGGTGATAACGCACATCCCTGCCTATTGCCCCTTGATAATTGAAATTTTGGAGATAACATATTGTTGGTTAATATTCTTGCCGTTGGTTTATCATATAATAATTTTACCCATACAATAAAATTCTCTCCCGTATTAAATTTTTGCAGTACTTTATATAAATACTGCCACTCTACCTGACCAAATGCTTTCTCTGCGTCCAGAGAAACAATTGATATATCTTCTTCCTCCGTTTTATGTGAGTACATTATATTAAACAGGCGTCTCAAATCATTAAATGAATGTCTTTTGGGTATAAACCCCGTTTGATCAGGATTTCTCAATTTACTAATGTAATTCTTCAATTTTCTGATCTGTATTTAAAAGTGATATAGCTCTATACGAGCCCGGTTCATCTAAATCTTTATTTTTTTTGGTATAAGCGTAATAGTTGATTCAGCTAATGTTTCTGGTAGTTTATTTTCTTTAAAGGCGTGAGTATATAAATTAAGTAAGTATGGAGCCGTTATCTCATGAAATCTTTTATAAAATTCATTACTAAAACCATCTGGTCCAGGCGTCTTACCACTTTTCAACGATTTTATTGTTTCTCCTATTCCTTCAAGTGTAATCTGAGCTCCTAATTCCTCTTGTTCCAAAAGATCAAGTTTTGGAAGATTACAGTTATCTAAAAAATGTATAATTTTACTATCTTCTATTTTAGTTTTAGATGTATACTAGACCAAGTGCAGACCCGTTGGGTCTGGACACCGAACGTGCGTTTGCGGGGGGGGAGGGCTATGGCGTCACACAAACCACCCCCTTTCCTCCAAAGCACGGAATCTGGCACCCACAAACACACACACTCATCACACCCCTTGATATTATCTTAATTTTTTAATTTGCTTCTTTTATCCCATCTCCACCCTATCCACTGATGAATAGCCCTCACCTCTCAGGTGCATCTAGAGGGGTGGGGGCAGAGAGAGAAAATTTAATGTTAGAAAAAAAAAATTTGAAGAGGGGGAGGAGGAGGGTGGAGAGGAAGGAGGGAGAGGAAGGGGGGAGAGGAAGGGTGAGAGAGGAAGGGGTGCGAGGAAGGGGGAGAGAGGAGGGTGTGGAGAGAGGAAGGAGAGGATGTTGGAGATAGGTGAAGGGAGGTGTTTTAAGCTGGTGTTCATGAGTTAAGCTGCGGGCTGTGAAGAGAAAAGGGCAGAGAGAGAGAGAGAGGGGAGAGACAGAGAGACTGGTACACCCAAAAAAGGTGGTGAAATTCAGCGGGTGCAGCAGCATCTATGGAGCTAAGGAAATAGGCAATGTTTGTGGCCGAAACCCATCTTCAGACGTGTTTTGTTATGAAACATTGCCTATTTCCTTCGATCCAAAGATGCTGCTGCACCCGCTGAGTTTATACTTCATTTTTTTGTTTACCTTGCGTTTGCTGTGGGGGTGGGCTGCGGCTGCGGCATCACACTAACACTAACCACCCCCCAAACACACAGGCGGGGGGAGTGGGGGAGAGGGAGATGGGGTTGGGCAGAGGAGGGGAGGGGGAGAGAAGGAGACGGGGTGGGGAGAGAAGAGGGGAGGGAGGGGAGGGAAGAGGGGGACGGAGGGGAGAGGGGGAGGAGGAAAGGGGAGAGATTGGGGAGGGAGAGGAGATCAGGGTGGGTGAGAGGGAGGGGGAGGAGAGTTTGGAGTGGGAGGAGAGCGGGGAGGGCAGGAAGGGGGGAGAGGGGGGGAGGGGATGAGGGGAAGGGGAGAGGAGTAGGGGGAAGAGAGGGAGAGAGGGAGGGTGGAGGGAGATAGGTGGGGAGGGAGAGGGGAAGAGTGGGGCGTGAGGGGCAGAGGGGTAGCGGGGAGTGGTGCAAGAGAGAGGGGAAGGGGGTGGGGGGGAGATGGGGGTGAAGAGGGGTGGTGGAGGGGGAAGAGAGGGTGTGGGAGGGGAGGGAGGGGGTGAGGAGAGAGGGGGAAGAGTGTGGAGGGAGAGTTGAAGTAGGAGGGGTAGGGACAGTCCATCTGTTCCCCATTCCCTATCACCCCCAATCCTCTTTCTCTATTCCCACACACGTGACGACGCCCTTCGACACAGGCTGCGGGGGTGGGGGGAGGGGCTGGGGCTGTGGCTGTTGCAAAGGCATATGTAAATGGATCCATTCCGATTGGACATCTGTGAGCATTGTGCATTGTGACATCACACAACGGAATCTTTACTAACATTCTATGGCTGAGCTGGTTTTTTTAAAACATTTTGAAATGTTTGGTTTGGTGGGGGAGAGGTATTTTATTTTAAAAAGTGTACATAAACACGACCAAATTTAATCAGGAGTGTCTATTCGTAAAGATAAATGTAATCTCTTTAGAAATGGTAAAAAATATCGGCGTTTCCGCGTGCTGCGTGGGCGTAGGGCGGTATCAAAGGGGCTGCGTGGCAAAAGTCAAGCAGGACGTTGGACGTACAGACGGATGACAGCTGGGGGGGGAGGGGGAGAGAGAGGAGGGTGTGGAGAGAGGAAGGAGAGGATGTGGGAGATAGGTGAAGGGGGGGGTTTGAGCGGGTGTTCATGAGTTGAGCTGCGGGCTGTGAAGAGAGAAGGGCAGAGAGAGAGAGAGAGAGAGGGGAGAGACAGAGAGACTGGTACACAAAAAAAAGCTTGACAAACACAGCGGGTGCAGCAGCATCTATTGAGCGAAGGAAATATGCAACGCTTTGGGCCGAAGCCCATCTTCAGAAGTGTTTTGTCCCGAAACATTGCCTATTTCCTTAGATCCATAGATTTTGCTGCACCTGCTGATTTTTTCCTTTTTTTTTGTGTACCTTCGATTTTCCAGCATCTGCAGTTCCTTCTTAAATACAGAGAGACTGTTTGCGGGCTGTTTCCCCAACGCGCATTTGCGGGGTGGGGGTTGCGGGATCACACTCACACTAACCACCCCCAAACAAATTTGAAGAGGGGCAGGAGGAGGGTGGAGAGGAAGGGGGGAGAGGAAGGGTGGGGGAAGAGGGGGAGAGAGGATGGGGAGAGAGGAGGGGGAGAGAGGAGGGGGTGGAGAGAAAGGGGGGAGAGGAAGGGTGGGGGAGGAGGGGGGGAGAGGAGGGGGAGAGAGGAGGGGATGGAGAGAGGAAGGAGAGGATGTGGGAGATAGGTGAAGGGGGGGTTGAGTGGGTGTTCATGAGTTGAGCTGCGGGCTGTGAAGAGAGAAGGGCAGAGAGAGAGAGAGAGAGGGGAGAGACAGAGAGACTGGTACACAAAAAAAAGCTGGTGAAACTCAGCGGGCGCAGCAGCATCTATGGAGCGAAGGAAATAGTCAATGTTTGTGGCCGAAACCCATCTTCAGACGTGTTTTGTTATGAAACATTGCCTATTTCCTTCGATCCAAAGATGCTGCTGCATCCGCTGAGTTTATACTTCATTTTTTAGTTTACCTTGCGTTTGGAGTGGGGGTGGGCTGCGGCTGCGGCATCACACTCACACTAACCACCCCCCAAACACACAGGTGGGGGGAGTGGGGGAGAGGGAGACGGGGTTGGGGAGATGAGGGGAGGGGAGAGTGAGGGGCAGAGGGGTAGCAGGGAGTGGTGCAAGAGAGAGGTGAAGGGGGTGGGTGGGAGATGGGGGTGAATAGGGGTGGTGAAGGGGGAAGGGAGGGGGTGGGAGGGGAGGGAGGGGGAGAGGAGAGAGGGGGAAAAGTGGGGAGGGAGAGTTGAAGTTGGAGGGGTAGGGACAGTCCATCTGTTTCCCATTCCCTATCACCCCCAATCCTCTTTCTCTATTGCCACACACGTGACGACGCCCTTCGACACAGGCTGCGGGGGTGGGGGGGAGGGGCTGGGTCTGGGGCTGCTGCAAAGGCATATGTAAATGGATCCATTCCGAATGGACATCTGTGAGCATCAGGCATTGTGACATCACACAACGGAACCTTCACTAACATTCTATGGCTGAGAGCTGTTTTTTTTAACATTTTGAAATGTTGGGGGGGGGGGGAGAATTATTTTATTTTTAAAAGTGTACATAAACACGACGAAATTTAATCAGGAGTGTCTATTCGTAATGAGAAATGAAATCTCTTTAGAAATGGAAAAAAATATCGGCGTTTCCGCGTGCGGTGTGGGCATAGGGCGGTATCAAAGCGGCTGGGTGGCACAAGTCAGTCGGCCGGACGGACGGACGGCAGCCACAGAGTTTTAATACATTACTAGACCAAGTGCAGACCCGTTGGGTCTGGACACCGAACGTGCATTTGCGGGTGGGGGGGGGGTGTGCTGTGGCGTCACAGTAACCACCCCCTTTGCTCCAAAGCACGGTTGCGGGGTGGGAATCTGGCACCCACAAACACACACACTCATAACAACCCTTGATATTATCTTAATTTTTTAATTTGCTTCTTTTATCCCATCTCCACCCTATCCACTGACGAATAGCCCTCACCTCTCAGGTGCGTCTAGAGGGGGGCAGAGATTGAAAATGTAATGTTAGAATTTAAAAAATTTGAAGAGGGGGAGGAGGAGGGGTGAGGAGAGAGGGGGAAGAGTGTGGAGGGAGAGTTGAAGTAGGAGGGGTAGGGACAGTCCATCTGTTCCCCATTCCCTATCACCCCCAATCCTCTTTCTCTATTCCCACACACGTGACGACGCCCTTCGACACAGGCTGCGGGGGTGGGGGGAGGGGCTGGGGCTGTGGCTGTTGCAAAGGCATATGTAAATGGATCCATTCCGATTGGACATCTGTGAGCATTGTGCATTGTGACATCACACAACGGAATCTTTACTAACATTCTATGGCTGAGCTGGTTTTTTTAAAACATTTTGAAATGTTTGGTTTGGTGGGGGAGAGGTATTTTATTTTAAAAAGTGTACATAAACACGACCAAATTTAATCAGGAGTGTCTATTCGTAAAGATAAATGTAATCTCTTTAGAAATGGTAAAAAATATCGGCGTTTCCGCGTGCTGCGTGGGCGTAGGGCGGTATCAAAGGGGCTGCGTGGCAAAAGTCAAGCAGGACGTTGGACGTACAGACGGATGACAGCTGGGGGGGGAGGGGGAGAGAGAGGAGGGTGTGGAGAGAGGAAGGAGAGGATGTGGGAGATAGGTGAAGGGGGGGTTTGAGCGGGTGTTCATGAGTTGAGCTGCGGGCTGTGAAGAGAGAAGGGCAGAGAGAGAGAGAGAGAGAGGGGAGAGACAGAGAGACTGGTACACAAAAAAAAGCTTGACAAACACAGCGGGTGCAGCAGCATCTATTGAGCGAAGGAAATATGCAACGCTTTGGGCCGAAGCCCATCTTCAGAAGTGTTTTGTCCCGAAACATTGCCTATTTCCTTAGATCCATAGATTTTGCTGCACCTGCTGATTTTTTCCTTTTTTTTTGTGTACCTTCGATTTTCCAGCATCTGCAGTTCCTTCTTAAATACAGAGAGACTGTTTGCGGGCTGTTTCCCCAACGCGCATTTGCGGGGTGGGGGTTGCGGGATCACACTCACACTAACCACCCCCAAACAAATTTGAAGAGGGGCAGGAGGAGGGTGGAGAGGAAGGGGGGAGAGGAAGGGTGGGGGAAGAGGGGGAGAGAGGATGGGGAGAGAGGAGGGGGAGAGAGGAGGGGGTGGAGAGAAAGGGGGGAGAGGAAGGGTGGGGGAGGAGGGGGGGAGAGGAGGGGGAGAGAGGAGGGGATGGAGAGAGGAAGGAGAGGATGTGGGAGATAGGTGAAGGGGGGGGTTGAGTGGGTGTTCATGAGTTGAGCTGCGGGCTGTGAAGAGAGAAGGGCAGAGAGAGAGAGAGAGAGGGGAGAGACAGAGAGACTGGTACACAAAAAAAAGCTGGTGAAACTCAGCGGGCGCAGCAGCATCTATGGAGCGAAGGAAATAGTCAATGTTTGTGGCCGAAACCCATCTTCAGACGTGTTTTGTTATGAAACATTGCCTATTTCCTTCGATCCAAAGATGCTGCTGCATCCGCTGAGTTTATACTTCATTTTTTAGTTTACCTTGCGTTTGGAGTGGGGGTGGGCTGCGGCTGCGGCATCACACTCACACTAACCACCCCCCAAACACACAGGTGGGGGGAGTGGGGGAGAGGGAGACGGGGTTGGGGAGATGAGGGGAGGGGGAGAGTGAGGGGCAGAGGGGTAGCAGGGAGTGGTGCAAGAGAGAGGTGAAGGGGGTGGGTGGGAGATGGGGGTGAATAGGGGTGGTGAAGGGGGAAGGGAGGGGGTGGGAGGGGAGGGAGGGGGAGAGGAGAGAGGGGGAAAAGTGGGGAGGGAGAGTTGAAGTTGGAGGGGTAGGGACAGTCCATCTGTTTCCCATTCCCTATCACCCCCAATCCTCTTTCTCTATTGCCACACACGTGACGACGCCCTTCGACACAGGCTGCGGGGGTGGGGGGGAGGGGCTGGGTCTGGGGCTGCTGCAAAGGCATATGTAAATGGATCCATTCCGAATGGACATCTGTGAGCATCAGGCATTGTGACATCACACAACGGAACCTTCACTAACATTCTATGGCTGAGAGCTGTTTTTTTTAACATTTTGAAATGTTGGGGGGGGGGGGGAGAATTATTTTATTTTTAAAAGTGTACATAAACACGACGAAATTTAATCAGGAGTGTCTATTCGTAATGAGAAATGAAATCTCTTTAGAAATGGAAAAAAATATCGGCGTTTCCGCGTGCGGTGTGGGCATAGGGCGGTATCAAAGCGGCTGGGTGGCACAAGTCAGTCGGCCGGACGGACGGACGGCAGCCACAGAGTTTTAATACATTACTAGACCAAGTGCAGACCCGTTGGGTCTGGACACCGAACGTGCATTTGCGGGTGGGGGGGGGGTGTGCTGTGGCGTCACAGTAACCACCCCCTTTGCTCCAAAGCACGGTTGCGGGGTGGGAATCTGGCACCCACAAACACACACACTCATAACAACCCTTGATATTATCTTAATTTTTTAATTTGCTTCTTTTATCCCATCTCCACCCTATCCACTGACGAATAGCCCTCACCTCTCAGGTGCGTCTAGAGGGGGGGCAGAGATTGAAAATGTAATGTTAGAATTTAAAAAATTTGAAGAGGGGGAGGAGGAGGGTGGAGAGGAAGGGGGGAGAGGAAGGGTGAGAGAGGAAGGGGTGCGAGGAAGGGGGAGAGAGAGGAGGGTGTGGAGAGAGGAAGGAGAGGATGTTGGAGATAGGTGAAGGGAGGTGTTTTGAGCTGGGGTTCATGAGTTAAGCTGCGGGCTGTGAAGAGAGAAGGGCAGAGAGAGAGAGAGAGAGGGGAGAGACAGAGAGACTGGTACACCCAAAAAAGGTGGTGAAATTCAGCGGGTGCAGCAGCATGTATGGAGCTAAGGAAATAGGCAATGTTTGTGGCCGAAACCCATCTTCAGACGTGTTTTGTTATGAAACATTGCCTATTTCCTTCGATCCAAAGATGCTGCTGCACCCGCTGAGTTTATACTTCATTTTTTTGTTTACCTTGCGTTTGGTGTGGGGGTGGGCTGCGGCTGCGGCATCACACTAACACTAACCACCCCCCAAACACACAGGCGGGGGTAGTGGGGGAGAGGGAGACGGGGTTAGGGAGAGGGGGGGAGGGGGAGAGAAGGAGACAGGGTGGGGAGAGAAGAGGGGAGGGAGGGGAGGGAAGAGGGGGACGGAGGGGTGAGGGGGAGGAGGAAAGGGGAGAGATTGGGGAGGGAGAGGAGATCAGGGTGGGTGAGAGGGAGGGGGAGGAGAGTTTGGAGTGGGAGGAGAGCGGGGAGGGCAGGAAGGGGGGAGAGGATGAGGGGAAGGGGAGAGGAGTAGGGGGAAGAGAGGGAGAGAGGGAGGGTGGAGGGAGAGAGGTGGGGAGGGAGAGGGGAAGAGTGGGGAGTGAGGGGCAGAGGGGTAGCGGGGAGTGGTGCAAGAGAGAGAGGAAGGGGGTGGGGGGGAGATGGAGGTGAAGAGGGGTGGTGGAGGGGGAAGAGAGGGTGTGGGAGGGGAGGGAGAGAGGAGAGAGGGGGAAGAGTGTGGAGGGAGAGTTGAAGTAGGAGGGGTAGGGACAGTCCATCTGTTCCCCATTCCTTATCACCCCCAATCCTCTTTCTCTATTCCCACACACGTGACGACGCCCTTCGACACAGGCTGCGGGGGTGGGGGGAGGGGCTGGGGCTGTGGCTGCTGCAAAGGCATATGTAAATGGATCCATTCCGATTGGACATCTGTGAGCATTGTGCATTGTGACATCACACAACAGAATCTTTACTAACATTCTATGGCTAAGCTGTTTTTTTTAAAAACATTTTGAAATGTTTGGTTTTGGGGAGGAGAGGTATTTTATTTTAAAAAGTGTACATAAACACGACCAAATTTAATCAGGCGTGTCTATTCGTAAAGATAAATGTAATCTCTTTAGAAATGGTAAAAAATATCGGCGTTTCTGCGTGCTGCGTGGGCGTAGGGCGGTATCAAAGGGGCTGCGTGGCAAAAGTCAAGCAGGACGTTGGACGTACAGACGTACAGATGGATGACAGCTGGGGGGGGGGGAGGGGGAGAGAGAGGTGGGTGTGGAGAGAGGAAGGAGAGGATGTGGGAGATAGATGAAGGGGGGGGGTTTGAGCGGGTGTTCATGAGTTGAGCTGCGGGCTGTGAAGAGAGAAGGGCAGAGAGAGAGAGAGAGAGAGAGGGGAGAGACAGAGAGACTGGTACACAAAAAAAAGCTTGACAAACACAGCGGGTGCAGCAGCATCTATTGAGCGAAGGAAATAGGCAACACTTTGGGCTGAAGCCCATCTTCAGAATTGTTTTGTCCCGAAACATTGCCTATTTCCTTAGATCCATAGATTTTGCTGCACCCGCTGATTTTTTCCTTTTTTTTTGTGTACCTTCGATTTTGCAGCATCTGCAGTTCCTTCTTAAATACAGAGAGACTGTTTGCGGGCTGTTTCCCCAACGCGCGTTTGCGGGGTGGGGGTTGCGGGATCACACTCACACTAACCACCCCCCAAACAAATTTGAAGAGGGGCAGGAGGAGGGTGGAGAGGAAGGGGGGAGAGGAAGGGTGGGGGAGGAGGGGGAGAGAGGAGGGGGAGAGAGGAGGGGGAGAGAGGAGGGGGTGGAGAGAAAGGGGGGAGAGGAAGGGTGGGGGAGGAGGGGGAGAGAGGAGGGGGAGAGAGGAGGGGATGGAGAGAGGAAGGAGAGGATGTGGGAGATAGGTGAAGGGGGGGGGGTTGAGTGGGTGTTCATGAGTTGAGCTGCGGGCTGTGAAGAGAGAAGGGCAGAGAGAGAGAGAGAGGGGAGAGACAGAGAGACTGGTACACAAAAAAAAGCTGGTGAAACTCAGCGGGTGCAGCAGCATCTATGGAGCAAAGGAAATAGTCAATGTTTGTGGCCGAAACCCATCTTCAGACGTGTTTTGTTATGAAACATTGCCTATTTCCTTCGATCCAAAGATGCTGCTGCACCCGCTGAGTTTATACTTCATTTTTTTGTTTACCTTGCGTTTGGTGTGGGGGTGGGCTGCGGCTGCGGCATCACACTCACACTAACCACCCCCCAAACACACAGGCGGGGGGAGTGGGGGAGAGGGAGACGGGGTTGGGGAGAGGAGGGGAGGGGGAGAATGAGGGGCAGAGGGGTAGCAGGGAGTGGTGCAAGAGAGAGGTGAAGGGGATGGGTGGGAGATGGGGGTGAATAGGGGTGGTGAAGGGGGAAGGGAGGGGGTGGGAGGGGAGGGAGGGGGAGAGGAGAGAGGGGGAAAAGTGGGGAGGAAGAGTTGAAGTAGGAGGGGAAGGGACAGTCCATCTGTTTCCCATTCCCTATCACCCCCAATCCTCTTTCTCTATTGCCACACACGTGACGACGCCCTTCGACACAGGCTGCGGGGGTGGGGGGGGAGGGGCTGGGGCTGGGGCTGCTGCAAAGGCATATGTAAATGGATCCATTCCGATTTGTCACACGTGTCGCAGGGCGTCGCCACATGTGTGGGGGTGATAGGGAATGGGGAAATTTCAAAATGTTAAACAAACAGCTCTCAGCAATAGAATGTAAATGAAGGTTCCGTTTTGTGATGTCACAATGCCCAATGCTGCGGGGGTTGGGGGGGGAGGGGCTGGGGCTGGGGCTGCCGCAAAGGCATATGTAAATGGATCCATTCCGATTGGACATCTGTGACCATTGTGCATTGTGACATCACACACGGAATCTTTACTAACATTTTATGGCTGAGCTGTTTTTTTAAACATTTTGAAATGTTTGGTTTGGGGGGGGGGAGGTATTTTATTTTTAAAAGTGTACATAAACACGACGAAATTTAATCAGGAGTGTCTATTCGTAAAGAGAAATGAAATCTCTTTAGAAATGGAAAAAAATATCGGCGTTTCCGCGTGCGGTGTGGGCGTAGGGCGGTATCAAAGCGGCTGGGTGGCACAAGTCAGTCGGCCGGAAGGACGGACGGCAGCCACAGAGTTTTAATATATTACTAGACCAAGTGCAGACCCGTTGGGTCTGGACACCGAACGTGCGTTTGCGGGTGGGGGGGGGTGCTGTGGCGTCACAGTAACCACCCCTTTGCTCCAAAGCACGGTTGCGGGGTGGGAATCTGGCACCCACAAACACACACACTCATAACAACCCTTGATATTATCTTAATTTTTTAATTTGCTTCTTTTATCCCATCTCCACCCTATCCACTGACGAATAGCCCTCACCTCTCAGGTGCGTCTAGAGGGGGGGCAGAGATTGAAAATGTAATGTTAGAATTTAAAAAATTTGAAGAGGGGGAGGAGGAGGGTGGAGAGGAAGGGGGGAGAGGAAAGGTCAGAGAGGAAGGGGTGCGAGGAAGGGGGAGAGAGAGGAGGGTGTGGAGAGAGGAAGGAGAGGATGTTGGAGATAGGTGAAGGGAGGTGTTTTGAGCTGGTGTTCATGAGTTAAGCTGCGGGCTGTGAAGAGAGAAGGGCAGAGAGAGAGAGAGAGAGGGGAGAGACAGAGAGACTGGTACACCCAAAAAGGTGGTGAAATTCAGCAGGTGCAGCAGCATCTATGGAGCTAAGGAAATAGGCAATGTTTGTGGCCGAAACCCATCTTCAGACGTGTTTTGTTATGAAACATTGCCTATTTCCTTCGATCCAAAGATGCTGCTGCACCCGCTGAGTTTATACTTCATTTTTTTGTTTACCTTGCGTTTGGTGTGGGGGTGGGCTGCGGCTGCGGCATCACACTAACACTAACCACCCCCCAAACACACAGGCGGGGGGAGTGGGGGAGAGGGAGACAGGGTTGGGGAGAGGAGGGGAGGGGGAGAGAAGGAGACGGGTGGGGAGAGAAGAGGGGAGGGAGGGGAGGGAAGAGGGGGACGGAGGGGAGAGGGGGAGGAGGAAAGGGGAGAGATTGGGGAGGGAGAGGAGATCAGGGTGGGTGAGAGGGAGGGGGAGGAGAGTTTGGAGTGGGAGGAGAGCGGGGAGGGCAGGAAGGGGGGAGAGGGGGAGAGGGGATGAGGGGAAGGGGAGAGGAGTAGGGGAAGAGAGGGAGAGAGGGAGGGTGGAGGGAGAGAGGTGGGGAGGGAGAGGGGTAGAGTGGGGTGTGAGGGGCAGAGGGGTAGCGGGGAGTGGTGCAAGAGAGAGGGGAAGGGGGTGGGGGGGAGATGGGGGTGAAGAGGGTTGGTGGAGGGGGAAGAGAGGGTGTGGGAGGGGAGGGAGGGGGAGAGGAGAGAGGGGGAAGAGTGTGGAGGGAGAGTTGAAGTAGGAGGGGTAGGGACAGTCCATCTGTTCCCCATTCCCTATCACCCCCAATCCTCTTTCTCTATTCCCACACACGTGACGACGCCCTTCGACACAGGCTGCGGGGGTGGGGGGAGGGGCTGGGGCTGTGGCTGCTGCAAAGGCATATGTAAATTGATCCATTCCGATTGGACATCTGTGAGCATTGTGCATTGTGACATCACACAACGGAATCTTTACTAACATTCTATGGCTGAGCTGTTTTTTTTTAAACATTTTGAAATGTTTGGTTTGGGGGGGGGAGAGGTATTTTATTTTTAAAAGTGTACATAAACACGACCAAATTTAATCAGGAGTGTCTATTCGTAAAGATAAATGTAATCTCTTTAGAAATGGTAAAAAATATCGGCGTTTCCGCGTGCTGCCTGGGCGTAGGGCGGTATCAAAGGGGCTGCGTGGCAAAAGTCAAGCAGGACGTTGGACGTACAGACGGATGACAGCTGGGGGGGGGAAGGGGGAGAGAGAGGAGGGTGTGGAGAGAGGAAGGAGAGGATGTGGGAGATAGGTGAAGGGGGGGGTTTGAGCGGGTGTTCATGAGTTGAGCTGCGGGCTGTGAAGAGAGAAGGGCAGAGAGAGAGAGAGAGAGAGAGAGGGGAGAGACAGAGAGACTGGTACACAAAAAAAAGCTTGACAAACACAGCGGGTGCAGCAGCATCTATTGAGCGAAGGAAATAGGCAACGCTTTGGGCCGAAGCCCATCTTCAGAAGTGTTTTGTCCCGAAACATTGCCTAATTCCTTAGATCCATAGATTTTGCTGCACCCGCTGATTTTTTCCTTTTTTTTTGTGTACCTTCGATTTTCCAGCATCTGCAGTTCCTTCTTAAATACAGAGAGAATGTTTGCGGGCTGTTTCCCCAACGCGCGTTTGCGGGGTGGGGGATGCGGGATCACACTCACACTAACCACCCCCCAAACAAATTTGAAGAGGGGAAGGAGGAGGGTGGAGAGGAAGGGGGGAGAGGAAGGGTGGGGGAGGAGGGGGAGAGAGGAGGGGGAGAGAGGAGGGGGAGAGAGGAGGGGGTGGAGAGAAAGGGGGGAGAGGAAGGGTGGGGGAGGAGGGGGAGAGAGGAGGGGGAGAGAGGAGGGGATGGAGAGAGGAAGGAGAGGATGTGGGAGATAGGTGAAGGGGGGGGTTGAGTGGGTGTTCATGAGTTGAGCTGCGGGCTGTGAAGAGAGAAGGGCAGAGAGAGAGAGAGAGGGGAGAGACAGAGAGACTGGTACACAAAAAAAAGCTGGTGAAACTCAGCGGGTGCAGCAGCATCTATGGAGCGAAGGAAATAGTCAATGTTTGTGGCCGAAACCCATCTTCAGACGTGTTTTGTTATGAAACATTGCCTATTTCCTTCGATCCAAAGATGCTGCTGCACCCGGTGAGTTTATACTTCATTTTTTTGTTTACCTTGCGTTTGGTGTGGGGGTGGGCTGCGGCTGCGGCATCACACTCACACTAACCACCCCCCAAACACACAGGCGGGGGGAGTGGGGGAGAGGGAGACGGGGTTGAGGAGAGGAGGGGAGGGGGAGAGTGAGGGGCAGAGGGGTAGCAGGGAGTGGTGCAAGAGAGAGGTGAAGGGGGTGGGTGGGAGATGGGGGTGAATAGGGGTGGTGAAGGGGGAAGGGAGGGGTGGGAGGGGAGGGAAGGGGAGAGGAGAGAGGGGGAAAAGTGTGGAGGGAGAGTTGAAGTAGGAGGGGTAGGGACAGTCCATCTGTTTCCCATTCCCTATCACCCCCAATCCTCTTTCTCTATTGCCACACACGTGACGACGCCCTTCGACACAGGCTGCGGGGGTGGGGGGGGAGGGACTGGGGCTGGGGCTGCTGCAAAGGCATATGTTAATTGGTCCATTTCGATTGGACATCTTTGAGCATTGGGCATTGTGACATCACAAAACGGAACCTTCATTTACATTCTATTGCTGAGAGCTGTTTTTTAAAACATTTTGAAATTTCCCCATTCCCTATCACCCCCACACACGCGGCGACGCCCTTCGACACAGGCTGCGGGGTTGGGGGGGAGGGGCTTGGGCTGGGGCTGCTGCAAAGGCATATGTAAACGGATTCATTCCGATTTGTCACACGTGTCGCAGGGCGTCGCCACGTGTGTGGGGGTGATAGGGAATGGGGAAATTTCAAAATGTTAAACAAACAGCTCTCAGCAATAGAATGTAAATGAAGGTTCCGTTTTGTGATGTCACAATGCCCAATGCTGCGGGGGTTGGGGGGGGAGGGCTGGGGCTGGGGCTGCCGCAAAGGCATATGTAAATGGATCCATTCCGATTGGACATCTGTGACCATTGTGCATTGTGACATCACACACGGAATCTTTACTAACATTTTATGGCTGAGCTGTTTTTTTAAACATTTTGAAATGTTTGGTTTGGGGGGGGGAGAGGTATTTTATTTTAAAAAGCGTACATAAACACGACCAAATTTAATCGGGATCGTCTATTCGTAAAGATAAACGTAACCTCTTTAGAAACGGTAAAAAAATATCGGCGTTTCCGCACGCCGCGCGGGCGCGGGTCGGTATCAAAGGCGGCACAGGTCAAGCAGAACGTTGGACGTACAGACGTACAGACAGCCAGAGAGTTTTATATAATAGATAGATAGATATAGATAAATTTTGATAAAATTGAGCAATTCTTTTGTTAATATCCTTAGGTAATATTAGTAATTCACCTTTCTCTGATTTAATTTTAGTGATAGTATTTTCCTTTTCTTGTTTTTTCAATTGACGAGCTAAGAGTTTATGTGGCTTGTCACCAAATTCGAAATGTTCCGGTTTTGTAATTTGGAATAATCTTATTACTCTTGCCGATAAAATTCGATTAATTTTAAATTTCAGTAGTATTATCTTATTATGTTTATCTGTAGTTGGATCTTTGGTATTATCTAACTCTAATTGTCTAATTTCTTGTTCTAGCTTCAGTTGTTCTATCTTATTCTTTTTATTTTGAAAAATTTGATATGAGATTATAACTCCTCTGATAAATGCCTAAGTAGTGCATTTATGCTTGCAGTGCAGCCTTTCAAAGCAGTTACCACCAACAGCCATTTTTTTTGCAGTGCAGCCTTTCAAAGCGGTTACCACCAACAACAGCCTTTTTTTTTGCAGTGCAGCATTTCAAAGCAACCATATATTCATTTTCAAACCACGTTAAGGGCACTCACAGTTGAGTAGACATGTGTTCAGTGTTATTCAGAGCTCAGAGAGACGTGACCCTCTCGCTTCCTCCATCTTGCAGAGACTGAGTGAGGCACACCAGTTCCGGTTTTAAAGTCCCTCCCCCTCCCACCAGCAGGTGCAGCAGAGAGAATGGCGAAATTCTTTTAAACATTAATATCTCTCTGATTTTTCATCGATGGGAAAAATCCTCCAGTCCAGTCCGGTGGAGGGGGGCTCTGAGCGATGTGGCCAAAAATGACGGCCGTAAGTAGTGGCGTTCTCTCGAAAATCACATCGCAGTGTCATAAGCGGTCAAGATCTTACTTTTAGTAATATAGAAGATGTAGAGAGATATAGAATAAATGAATAAAAGATATGCAAAAAATTAACAATGATAAATGAAACAGGCCATTGTTAGCTGTTTACTCGGTGAGAATGGGAACCTGATGCAACTTGGGTGGGTGAGGGATGGAGAGAGAGGGTGCAGTGGGAGTTATGGTTTCAGATCAATGTACTTTCATTCACATGTTCCCTCTCCACAGAAACTGCATGGCCTGCTGAGTGCTTATAGCACTTGCTATTTTTATTTCAGATTTCCAACATCCATGTTTTGTTGTTTTTTTGGTTTGTTCAGTCCTTTTGACCGAATCTTTAATGTAGTAATGTGAAAAGTATCTTTTTAGAAATGTCTCAGTCTAAATTGAATATTCTACTTTTAATCGTAGCCAAATTCTTTATCAAATCGAATATGAAATGTCATCATATTATCTTAGTATCTACATTTACCAAGTTGGTTAATTTCACTTTTAAACATAGAGTCATAGAGTGATACAGTGTGGAAACAAGCCCTTCAGTCCAACATGCCCACACCGGCCAACATGCCACAGCTACACCAGTCCCACCTGCCTGCGCTTGGTCCATATCTCTACAAACCAGCCTATCCATGAACCTGTCTAACTGTTTCTTAAACGTTGGGATAGTCCCAGCCTCAACTACCTCCTCTAGCAGCTTGTTCCATACACCCACCACCTTTTGTGTGAAAAAGTTACCCCTCAGATTCCTATTAAATCTTTTCCTCATCACCCTGAACCTATGAACTCTGGTCCTCGATTCCCCTACTCTGGGCAAGAGACTCTGTGCATCTACCCGATCTATTCCTCACATGATTTTATACACGTCTATAAGATCACCCTTCATCCTCCTGTGCTCCAAGGAATAGAGACCCAGCCTACTCAACCTCTCCCTATAGCTCACACCCTCTAGTCCTGGCAACATCCTCGTAAATCTTCTCTGAACCCTTTCAAGCATGATAATATCTTTCCTATAACATGCTGCCCAGAACTGAACATAATAATCTAAATGCTGTCTCACCAACGTCTAATACAACTGCAACATGACCTCCAAACTTCTATACTCATCATTGAGTATGATTGATTCTATATGTCCATCATCGGCTCTGACCTCCCTTCCATCGAGGGGATCTACCACAGTCGCTGCCTCAAAAAGGCTGGCAGCATCATCAAGGACCCACACCATCCTGGCCACACACTCATCTCCCTACTACCTTCAGGTAGAAGGTACAGGAGCCTGAAGACTGCAACGACCAGGTTCAGGAACAGCTACTTCCCCACAGCCATCAGGCTATTAAACCTGGCTCGGACATAACACTGAACTTTACTAGCCAATACTGTTATTTGCACTTTATCAGTATATTGACCATTGTGTATATATTTATAGAATGCCTTGTAGTAAATGTCTACTATGTTCTGTTGTGCTCAAGCAAAGCAAGAATTTCATTGTCCTACCAGGGACACATGACAATAAACTCACTTGACTTGACTTGACTATATGTTTGACCTTCCAGGGCAATACGTTCCATGATTTCACAACCTTCTTTGTGAAAAATATATTCCTGGATGTGTTCCAGTTCATCAAATTTTAACAACTTTTCCTTTGTATTCAATTCATCATTTTACACATATTCAAATCACCCCTCAACTTGCTCGTTCCCAAGCTAACTGACTAACATCATAGCTAAGTACTTTCTGCCAGGAATTATTCAGATGAGCTTTTGATGGATTCCCTCCACCTGAAGTGACAGCAGCAAAAGTAAACACAATAATTGTGTTAAGGTAGTGCACAAATGCTATATTTTGATTTTTTGTGTTCTTTATCTTTTTTATTATCTTTATCTTTGTTCTTTAGCAATGAAGCAAAGTGTCTGAAGAAGGGTTTCGGCCCAAAACTTTGCCTATTTCCTTCGCTCCATAGATGCTGCCGCACCCGCTGAGTTTCTCCAGCACTTTTGTCTACCTTCGATTTTCCAGCATCTGCAATTCCCTCCTAAGCAAAGTATCCTGTTTGATTGCTTTTTTTCAGCTTTTATAATTTGTATAATCCAATTTCCCTTTAGTGGCCATGGACGTTTTGCCAACTGATATTTTTATACTTGAGATGAATTTCACAGTCAATAATCTGTATATGCTATCAATAGGTCCATTCTTATACAAAATTTGTTTTTCTTCTGCAAATTCTCTACTAGTGTAGAATATCTGCAAGTCCTGCCATTCTTAAATCCTTATACGCTATACAAGATTCTCATCATTTGTTATTTTCTGCCAATCCAAGAAATACAATGTACAATCAATTTTTTTTTACCTTCACCCAAACTATTTTCTACTCAACCCCAAGGTTAATTTAATTTTCAAATTGTCATATCGAAAACAAAGCCACTGCAGAGTTATTTCAATGAGATAATAACCAGGTAATTTGTTTTCATTCAGTGATGTTTTTACAATAGTAAGTTTTGTCCAGGATGTCAAGGCAACTTCCCTGCTCTTCTCATCATATTATCTGGGGATCTTTTAAAAACACCAAAGAGAGTGGATGCTTGTGGGAGCACTACCAACAGCGCAGCATCCCCTGGGTACCACACTAAAGTGTTGTCCTGGATTATGAGCTCAAATCTCTGGAGAAGAACTGGAGTCCACAATTCTCCAATTTCAAGTCATATCCTGAAGATAGGCACAGAATGCTGGAGGGTCAGACAGCATCTCTGGAGAAAAGGAATAGGTGACGTTTTGGGTCGAGACCCTTTTCAGTCTTTTGTGCCTTTCTTTGGTTTAAACCAGTATCTACAGTTCCTTCCAACACATCAAGTAATATCCTCCTACCCTCCTCTGTTTACTTCGCCCTCCCTGCTCCTTTCTCCTCTTTCATACACTGACCTCGCATCCCCAAGTCCCTCCCATCCCCAAGTCCCTCCCATCCACAAGTCCCAGTCTGAAGAAGGGTTTCGGCCTGAAACGTTGCCTATTTCCTTCACTCCATAGATGCTGCCGCACCCGCTGAGTTTCTCCAGCACTTTTGTCTTCCCTCAAATAACTTTTATTTTATCCCCCTTCTCCCTGACTCCTTCCACCCATATCTTTACATTTGGCCTTATAGTTCACTCTCCTTTCTCCTTATCTGCCATCCTTTGTGTCTCCATTTGACCTCTAGCTTTTGTTACTTACTTCACCCATCTGCCTAACAAACCTCCTCACCTATCACTTGTCAAGCTTTGTGCCGGCCGCACCTATCATTTCCAGCTTTCTTCCCCTACTTTATCAGTCTGAAGAAGGGTCCAGACCCAAAATATCACCTGTCTATTCCCTCCACAGATGCTGCCTGACCTGCTGAGTTACTCCAGCACTTTGTGTTTTGCTTGAATTCACAACCTTTAGACTCAGAGGTAAGAATGTTTTGTGTAGGAAGGAACAGCAGATGCTGGTTCACACCGAAGATAGACACAAAATGTAACTCAGTGGGACAGGCAGCATCTCTGGATAGAAGGAATGTGTGACGTTTCAGGTCGAGACCCTTCTTCAGACTGAGAGTCAGGGGAGAGGGAGACACAGAGATAAGGAAGTGTATGGTGTAAAAACAAAACATCAAAGGGGATGAAAATGTAGGAAAATGTAGAATAGATCATTGTTAGCTAGAAGAAGGTGACAATGAAGAATGTTCTCACTGAGCCAGAACACGATTGTTTACTTTCTACGTTCTTTCTTTATTCTTAAAAATAGGTTCCATTGCATTCCCACGACTGGTGTTAAACTGACTAACCTGTAATTAACTGACTCATCGTTTCTTCACTTTTAGACTTGCTCTCTTCCAGCCCTCTATTAATGTCCTCAGATCCAGTGAGGTTTTATAGATTATAATTAATCTTTCACTGGTTTCCTTACTTATTTCTTTTAATACCCTCAAGTTTGAAACCATCTGAAACCTTGCCATCAGTCACTATAGTTTATTCACTGCAACTTTACTAATTATACTAATCGTTGAAAATTCCGCTACCTCACTAATCTTTAGTCTTCCCTCAACCTTTTATGTCTTACTGTGAGGATGAAAGGAAAGTATTTATGCAACAGCTCTGATATAGTCTCCTCTGCCATTATCATTATCAAAATATGTTTATAATAGATTTGACTTTCTCATTTTCTTTCCAAGGTCACAGCCCATTCCTGAAAACACAATTTTGTGTGGGTTGATTCCTGTGAAGATCTCATGGTTGAGTTTCAAAGCTTGTGAATTAGCCCTTTGATTGTTACTCCTCAGTAATTCTTTGGAGCACCACAGCAAAGTCACACATCATCATAATTTAGAAGTTTAAAAAATAATAATATGGAGCTTGAATGATAAAGGAAATATTGTTTATCAAATAAATAAAAGAAAGAAGAAAACATGTATTTTTATGGAAAATTTTCAAAACCTCGAGATCCCAGATGGCTTTCTAGCCAAGAACTACTTTTGAAGATGAGTTACTGTTATAATATTAGAAATGAAATAGCCAATTAGTGCAGGGTAACCTTATAGAACAAAAGGCTAATAACCAGATAATTTGTTTTAGGTCATAAGGTCAAAAGGGATAGGAACATAATTAAGCCATTCGGCCCATCAAGTCTACTCCGCCGTTCAATCATTGCCGATCTGTCTCCATCCTAACCCCATTCTCCTGCCTTCTCCCCATAAACCCTGACACCTGTACTAATCAAGAATCTATCTATCTCCGCCTTTAAAATATCCATTCCCTTGCCTCCACAGCCTTCTGTGGCAAATAATTCCACAGACACACCACCCTCTGACTAAAGAAATTCCTCCTCATCTCCTACCTAAAGGAACATCCTTTAATTCTGAGGCTATGACCTCTTGTCCTAGACTTACCCACTAGGGGAAACATCCTCTCCACTTCCACTCTATCCACTATTTCACTATTCGGTACGTTTCAATGAGGCCCCCCCTCATTCTTCTAAACTCCAGCGCATACAGGCCCAGTGCTGTCAAACGCTCATCATATGTTCACCCAGTCATTCCTGGGTAAAATTCTTGTAAAATAATTAATTCATTCTTGTTTTAATAACGTTGATAGGAATAAATATTACCCAGGATATCATTGGTTTAAATCCTTTGGTTTGAAGATGATACCTCTGACAATGCAGGAACCCCTTACTAATACACTTAATTGCATGCTCAATTCTCAGGAGTCGAGGTTTCTTCTGACAAACTTGTAACTCAAAGGTGAGGGTGTTACTAACTGGACCATAGTAGAAACTGTGAGCTCTCAATGCAGGGAATACCAAGACATAACATGTATCTTCTACCAAAAAGGGAGACCTACCCTCTACCAACATTTCTAGCTTACCAGACACTGCAGGGAAAACAAATTGTGGTAATCATCCATTGAACCTGTGGGGATGCCTTCATAAACAGTTCAATTTTGAAGAAACTCTCATGGAAAATAATCAGGATTGATGTTCAGGAAATTGCCAACGAAAGTCTGTGCTTTCCTGCTACAATTTTCTTAAAGGTGCAAGAGTCAGGGATGTCTCTGAGCGGCTGCAGAACATTCTGGAGGGGGAGGGTGAACAGCCAGTTGTCGTGGTGAACATTGGCACCAACGATATAGGTAAAAAACGGGATGAGGTCCTACAAGGTGAATGTAGGGAGCTAGGAGATAAACTTAAAAGTAGGACCTCAAAGGTAATAATCTCTGGATTACTACAAGTGCCATGTGCTAGTCAGAGTAGAAATAGGAAGATATTTCAGATGAATACGTGGCTTGAAAAATGGTGCAAGGGGAGGGATTCAAATTTCTAGGGCATTGGAACCAGTTCTGGGGGAGGTGGGACCAGTACAAACAGGACAGTCTGCACCTGGGCTGGAATGGAACCAATGTCCTTGGGGGAGTGTTTGCTAGTGCTGTCGGGGAGGATTTAAACTAATGTGGCAGGGGGATGGGAGCATGAGCAGAGAGACAGAGGGGTGTAAAATGAGGGTAGAAGCAATAGGCAGCAAGGTGAAAAGTAAAAGTGGCAGGCAGACAAATCAAAAAGGGCCACTTTTCAACATAATTGTATAAGGGGTAAGAGTGTTGAAAAAACAAGCCTGAAGGCTTTGTGTCTCAATGCAAGGAGCATTCGTAATAAGGTGGATGAGTTGAATGTGCAGATCGTTATTAATGAATATGATATAGTTGGGATCACGGACACATGGCTCCAGGGTGACCAAGGCTGGGAGCTGAACATCCAGGGATATTCAATATTCAGGAGGGATAGACAGAAAGGAAAAGGAGGTGCGGTAGCGTTGCTGGTCAGAGAGGAGATTAACGCAATGGAAAGGAAGAACATTAGCTTGGAGGATGTGGAATCGATATGGGTAGAGCTGCGAAACACTAAGGGGCAGAAATCTCTAGTGGGAGTTGTGTACAGGCCACCTAACAGTAGTAGTGGAGTGGGGGATGGCATCAAACAGGAAATTAGAAATGCGTGCAACAAAGGTAAAAGAGTTATAATGGGTGACTTCAATCTACATATAGATTGGGTGAATCAAATTGGCAGGGGTGCTGAGGAAGAGGATTTCTTGGAATGTATGCAGGACAGTTTTCTAAACCAACATGTAGAGGAACCAATGAGAGAGCAGGCTATTCTAGACTGGGTATTGAGTAATGAGGAAGGGTTAGCTAGCAGTCTTGTTGTGCGTGGCCCCTTGGGCAAGAGTGACCATAATATGGTTGAGTTCTTCATTAGGATGGAGAGTGACATAGTTAATTCAGAAACAAGGGTTCTGAACTTAAAGAAAGGTAACTTTGAGGGTATGAGATGTGAATTGGCCAAGATAGACTGGCAATTGATTCTTAAAGGGTTGACGGTAGATATGCAATGGATGGCATTTAAAGATCGCATGGATGAACTACAACAATTGTTCATCCCAGTTTGGCAAAAGAATAAATCAGGGAAGGTAGTGCATCCGTGGATAACAAGGGAAATCAGGGATAGTATCAAAACAAAAGATGAAGCATACAAATTAGCCAGAAAACGCAGCCTAACAGAGGACTGGGAGAAATTCAGAGTCCAGCAGAGGAGGACAAAGGGCTTAATTAGGAAAGGGAAAATAGATTATGAAAGAAAACTGGCAGGGAACATAAAAACTGACTGCAAAAGCTTTTATAGATATGTGAAGAGAAAAAGATTCGTTCAAACAAATGTAGGTCCCTTGCAGTCAGAAACAGGTGAATTGATCATGGGGAACAATGACATGGCAGACCAATTGAATAACTACTTTGTTTCTGTCTTCACTAAAGAAGACATAAATAATCTGCCGGAAATAGCAGGTGACCGGGGGTCAAATGAGATGGAGGAACTGAGTGAAATCCAGGTTAGTCGGGAAGTGGTGTTAGGTAAATTGAATGGATTAAAGGCCGATAAATCCCCAGGGCCAGATAGGCTGCATCCCAGAGTGCTTAAGGAAGTAGCCCCAGAAATAGTGGATGCATTAGTGATAACTTTTCAAAACTCTTTAGATTCTGGAGTAGTTCCTGAGGATTGGAGGGTAGCTAATGTAACCCCACTTTTTAAAAAGGGAGGGAGAGAGAAAACGGGGAATTACAGACCAGTTAGTCTAACATCGGTAGTGGGGAAAATGCTAGAGTCAGTTATTAAAGATGGGATAGCAGCACATTTGGAAAGTGGTGAAATCATTGGACAGAGTCAACATGGATTTATGAAAGGTAAATCATGTCTGACGAATCTTATAGAATTTTCCGAGGATGTAACTAGTAGAGTGGATAAGGGAGAACCAGTGGATGTGTTATATCTGGACTTTCAGAAGGCTTTCGACAAGGTCCCACATAAGAGATTAGTATGCAAACTGAAAGTACACGGTATTGGGGGTTCAGTATTGATGTGGATAGAGAACTGGCTGGCAGACAGGAAGCAAAGAGTAGGAGTAAACGGGTCCTTTTCAGAATGGCAGGCAGTGACTAGTGGGGTACCGCAAGGCTCAGTGCTGGGACGCCAGCTATTTACAATATATATTAATGATTTGGACGAGGGAATTGAATGCAACATCTCCAAGTTTGCGGATGACACGAAGCTGGGGGGCAATCTTAGCTGTGAGGAGGATGCTAGGAGGCTGCAAGGTGACTTGGATAGGTTGGGTGAGTGGGAAAATGCATGGCAGATGTAGTATAATGTGGATAAATGTGAGATTATCCACTTTGGTGGCAAGAACAGGAAAGTAGACTATTATCTGAATGGCGGCCGATTAGGAAAAGGGGAGATGCAACGAGACCTGGGTGTCATGGTACACCAGTCATAGAAAGTAGGCATGCAAGTGCAGCAGGCAGTGAAGAAAGCGAATGGTATGTTAGCATTCATAGGAAAAGGATTTGAGTATAGGAGCAGGGAGGTTCTACTGCAGTTGTACAGGGCCTTGGTGAGACCACACCTGGAGTATTGCGTACAGTTTTGGTCTCCTAATCTGAGGAAAGACATTCTTGCCATAGAGGGAGTACAGAGAAGGTTCACCAGACTGATTCCTGGGATGGCAGGACTTTCATATGAAGAAAGACTAAATAGACTCGGCTTGTACTCGCTGGAATTTAGAAGATTGAGGGGGGATCTTATAGAAACGTACAAAATCCTTAAGGGGTTGGACAGGCTAGATGCAAGAAGATTGTTCCCGATGTTGGGGAAGTCCAGAACAAGGGGTCACAGTTTAAGGATAAGGGGGAAGTCTTTTAGGACCGAGATGAGAATTTTTTTTTCACACAGAGAGTGGTGAATCTGTGGAATTCTCAGCCACAGAAAGTAGTTGAGGCCAGTTCATTGGCTATATTTAAGAGGGAGTTAGATGTGGCCCTTGTGGCTAAAGGGATCAGGGGGTATGGAGAGAAGTCAGTTACAGGATACTGAGTTAGATGATCAGCCATGATCATATTGAATGGCGGTGCAGGCTCGAAGGGCCGAATGGCCTACTCCTGCACCTATTTTCTATGTTTCTATATTTCTATGTTAAAGATGTCTTGGAGATGCATGAGAAGAGTTCAGTGCTGGTTTTTTCTCCTCTGCATGTCATGTTCTGTTGCCTTACTTGGCTTATTGGTTCGAGTGCCAATTAGAAGTTTTACCCATTCGTTATTAGCCATGCTATCTGCTTGCAGACACACATATCCAATTTTGCTATATGTGCTCTGCCCATGTCATAGTTCACGTCCAAACACTAAAGAGACCAATCTGAAATGATAGGGAACTTTTATGTTGTGATTGTTGCACGAAGATAGCGCCAGACACCCAGGCCATTACTTGAGATTATATTCCTCTTGACATGAGTAGATGCTCAGTTGAAAACAGATCAAGTAAGTGCTGAGGCATTTATATACCCAGAGTAACGTTCACTTCAATCACTGCAGACCAGCAAACGAAGCCGACCGCAGACCGCGGACCGCAGACCGGCAAACGAAGCAGGCGCTCCGGTATCCCCTCGAGGTTCAAGAGGCGCCCATTCCGACCTCCTCTCCCAGCCCTTCTGCTGGCAAATGTTAGATCTCTCCGGTACAAGATGGACGAACTCCAGCTTCTGATTCAGACCAACAGGAACTACAGCAACTGCTCTGCCATCTGCCTGACTGAATCCTGGCTGGATCAGTCAGTGCCCGACCAAGCAGTAACGCTGCCAGGATATACACTTCACCGAGCCGACAGGTCAGCTGAACTATCTCTCAAGTCAAAAGGTGGTGGAATATGCATTAAGATAAACCAACGCTGGTGCACAAACTCCACCTCACTCAGCCATGTATGTTCCCCACTCTTGGAGCATCTTACTGCCATATGCAGACACACCTACCTCCCCAGAGAATTTGCATCAGTCATTGTAATCGGTGTTTATATTCCACCTGAGGCTAATGCTAACGCCGCCATGAGCGAACTAGCCTGTCACATATCCGACACAGAAAATTCATACCCAGATGCAGCAATAATTGTGTTAGGTGACTTCAATCACACCAACCTGTCCACTGAGCTTCCAAACTACCACCAGCACGTGACCTGCCCCAGCAGAGGGAACAACACGCTTGACCACTGCTATACCCCGTTTAAGGAGGCCTACCGTGCCTTTGTAGGAGCTCCGTTGGGCAAGTCAGACCACGCGACGCTGCTGCTTATCCCAAAGTACAAGCAAAAAATAAAATCCTCAAAAACTTCGCCCAAATCTGTTAGGTCGTGGTCTACAGACGCCATCGAAAAGCTGCAAGGCTGCTTCGCATGCACTGATTGGGAAGTTTTCCGCGCAGCTGGTGTCCTCCACGACTACACGGACACAGTGACGTCATATGTCCAATTTTGCGAGCAACTCTGTATCCCTTCAAGAACGGTTAAACAATACAACAATAAGCCCTGGTTCACAAAAGAAATTCAACAATTAAGAACTGAGAAAAATGCTGCATATAAATCTGGAAATAAGCAGGACTACATGGCTGCAAAATATAAATTAAGGTCTACAATAAGGAAAGCCAAACACAATTATGCCACCAAAATAGAACAAGAAATCTCAACCAACAACACTAGAACTGTCTGGAAAAAACTTCAGGAAATCACCAACTACAAAAAGAAATCCACCCCCATCCCTGATAATGATCATCAACTCCCAGACAAACTGAACACTTTCTATGGCAGGTTTGAACAGTCTCCAGTCCCTCCACCATCGTCCCCCTCTCCTCTTCCTCCCCCTCCATTCCACATCCAGGAGGCCGAGGTGAGGACTACCTTCAGGAGACAGAAGAAAAACAAATCTGCAGGCCCAGACAACATCAGCCCAGCAGTGCTCCATCATTGTGCAGCAGAACTGGCCCCTGTGTTCACCAACATCTTCAATACCTCCCTCTGCCAATGTTCAGTGCCCCAGTGCTTCAAACAATCCACCATCATTCCTGTGCCCAAGTCTAACACAACATCCTGCCTCAATGACTACAGACCGATTGCCCTTACATCTGTGGCCATGAAGTCATTTGAGCGCATTATTCTCGCTCACCTCAAAACCAGCACTTCCTCCAACATGGACCCACATCAATTCGTATATAGAGCCAACAGGTCAGTAGAAGACACAGTCAACTTGGCCATCCATCACACTCTGCAACACCTGGAAACCGCCAACACTTACGCCCGCATCCTGTTCATGGACTTCAGTTCAGCATTCAACTCCATCAACCCGGTCAAACTCTTCCATAAACTAACGGACATGAACATTGACCCCTGCATCTGTCACTGGATCTATAGCTTCCTTTGGAACAGACAACAGAGGGTGAAGATACATAACACCATATCTCACCCTCTGCACCTCAGTACAGGAGCCCCTCAGGGCTGCGTCTTGTCACCCTGGTTATTCTCACTCTACACAAATCAACTCACATCCCAATATAGTTCAGTCAAAATATATAAATACGCAGATGACACAACCATCATAGGTCTCATCTCTAACAACAACGAAACAGAATACCGCACTCAAACAAACAAAACAGTCACTTGGTGCACAGATAATAACCTCCTACTCAACACATCAAAAACACACAAACTTATCATTGATCTCAGACATAAGGCACAACCCAAGACCCCCCTACTCATCTCTGGCGAACCCATATCCACCACTGACTCATTCAAATTTCTTGGCACTCACATAAGCAATAACCTCAAATGGAAAATCAATTCAGATCACATCTATAAAAAAGCCAACCAAAGACTTTTCTTTCTCCGTCAGCTCAAGAAGTGCAGAGTGAGGAAACATCTCCTAATCCGATTTTACACGGCCATCATCCAAAGCATGCTCACTTCATCAATAACAGTTTGGTACAGCAGTTTAGACACTCACTCCCGTAATAAACTACAGCGCATTGTCAACAAAGCATCCAAAATCATCAGCACTTCCCTCCCATCAATAGAATCACTCAATCTCAAACGGTCCGTGTCAAGGGTGAAGAAAATCATTTCTGATCCCTCCCACCCAGCTCACCACATCTTCCACCTGCTGCCGTCAGGAAGGCGCTACAGCTCACTGCCCGCCAAAACATCACGATTTAAAAACAGTTTCTACCCATATGCAATTCAAACTCTGAACAATCTATGACAACATCACATAGCCACCTCGTGCATGTACTGTATACTGTAGACTGTCTGAAGAAGGGTTTCGGCCCGAAACGTTGTATGTACTGTATACTGTCTGAAGAAGGGTTTCGGCCCAAAACGTTGCCTATTTCCTTCGCTCCATAGATGCTGCTGGACCCGCTGAGTTTCTCCAGCATTTTTGTGTACCTACTGTATACTGTATGTTGTTGTGTTTTATGTTATGTTTGACGGGAATCAGCCTACTGTGTAACATCCTGTACTGAACATGAATTCCACCAGCTTGACTGTGTGGTCATTAAATAATTTGAATTGAATTGAATGTAAATCTGGTCCAACAACAGGTGAAAAACACACCCCAGGCAATGTTATGGGTCAGATTTTTAAAATGCATTTGAAATAATGCCACACATGGGTTTGGAAGGCCAACATTAAGATTATTTTATTTTTAGTTTAGAGATACAGGGCAGAAACAAGCCCTTCGGGCCACCAAGGTCCGCACCGACCAGCAATCCCTGCACTATCCTACACTAGGGGCAATTGTTACATACATAGCAAGCCAATTAACCTACAAACGTTTGGAGTGTGGGAGGAAATCAAAGTTCTCGGAGAAAACCCATGTGGTCAGGGGGAGAATGTACAAATTCTGTTCAGACTACACCCGTAGCCAGGATCGAACCCGGGTCTCTGCCGCTGTAAGGCATCAACTCTACTTCTATGCCACCGTGCTGAGGAACTCAATATAATTCTACAGGCAAATGGTAGTTAGTAACTGTGGCATCTTCTCTTCTGTTAGAACTAAAGCAAAGGACCAATGTCACCATCTCCTGTCAGTGAACAAACCAAGAAATGTAGAGGCAAAATGTAGAAACAAGGAACTGCAGATGCTGGTTTACACAAAGGGACACTAAATGCTAGAGTAACTCAGTGGGTCAGGCAGCTTCTCTGGAGAACATGCGTAGGAAGGAACTGCAGATGATGGTTTACACCGAAGATAGACACAAAATGCTGAAGTAACTCAGCGGGACAGGCAGCATCTCTGGAGAGAAGGAATGGGTGTCGTTTCGGGTAGAGACCCTCCTTCAGACTGAAACATCACCCATTCCTTCTCTCCAACGATGATGCCTGTCCCGCCGAGATATTCCATTTTTTTGTGTCAATCATGGAGTAACTCAACATGTTGAGTTACTCCAGCACTTTGTGTACAAGAATGCTAATGCTGAAGCCATTTTGCTGAAGCTCGACAGTGCACTGGTCTTGCCTCACATTCAGTGTTGTGGTCACTAATGACCAAGTGAGAAAGACCAAATCGTTGCTATAGAGAAGGATTAGCACTCTGGTTCTAAACATTATAAAGAAAAGATACAGTGCAGATATGTGAAAGGATATAAATGGGAGATAAGAAGAACCGAGGCTACACAGTTTATGGAATTGATAAGATGAACCTGGACACTATTTCAAGTTAGACAAATGGTTAAAACAAAGGAACGTTGACATTAATTCAAAACTAAGGTTAGGTTAACTCTCTAATGCTGACACTGGTGGATAGTTTTCTGGCTGAACAATAAAAAGAAAAACTTTAAAACCATTCAGTCATCAGTTGAATATTTTAATATGTCCAAAGAAAAATCAGGTACAATGCCAAAAAGCCCTCATTGAAATTACCACCACATGCGTAAACCCCTGTGATTGCTTAATTTTTGGTAGAAGCACCGCTCTTCACTGAACAGACCTAAGCTAACATTGCTTAGAAACTAAATGAACAGTTACAATTAAAATCAGTTGAGCCTTCCTGAGGTGCCGTGGGCCTAATTCAACAAAATACCAGTGAAGGGAGGTGTCCACTTGATAACCCCAATGATATATTTGCATCGACACAATCGGTTTTTATGTGCTTGTTAACATGTAGGTACCTTATTATTGCATACGGAGTTAGTTATTGTCCTTAGCATAAGTTGGTATAAACAGTTTAGATAGTACTTTGGCTTTGGTCTTGGTATTCTTGGCTGAGCGCTTGTCCTGGTGTTACAGCACAAGTACTTTTGTGCTTTAATAATAATTTAGTCATCAAATTTCCCTTTTCAATGTGTTAGTGATTCAGTGCAAATATAACACTTAGATCTTTTAAATCTATATATTAATCTCAAGGTTGAATGACTGTAATAGTGTTATGTTTCATTGGCCCTCATATATTATAATATACAGTAAACTCTCGCAGTAACGGACCTCTACATAGCAGAGTTCAGTTATAGTGGACTGAGGCTCGCGTTGCACCTCTCCCCCCCTCTACTTCCACCCGTTACCCAGTGAGCTGGCGCCACATGATGTGCTTCTGGTTGTGGAAGCGGAGAGAGTGAGCAGCATGAAGGTGGCGTGAGTACCGGGCACGTCCCTGACGCACCGCGTGTGGGGCCGGGGGCTCGGTGGCTTCCCTGCCTGTGAATTCCCGCACGTTTAATCCCCCCTCCCCTCCAAACACCGTGTTTCTTCCCTCCAAGCCTTGGGTTGATCTTTACTTCCCTCGCTCAGTTATAGCAGATCATCAACTATAACGGACACTATCCTCCCACCACTGTGGTCACTTATTGCAAGGTTTACTGTAATACTCAGTTTTACAGTTGCCAGGATATTATTGTGCATTATCATCGTCCAGTAATTTGTTAGACTCTGCAGTGTGACATCAACAAAAAGTGTATGAATTGGCAGAGGCAGTAACTTGCCAAAGTACTTACCTTAATAATGGTGTCTGGCTGAAGAATTTCCAACAGGCCTTTGCAGCAAGTGATAAGTTGTTCTCGGGCTTTGATCGCCACATTTAGACAGGCTGACCAAGTTACAATCTATCCCAATAACATTGACGGTT